>JAODPA010134704.1:0-16491 GCA_025585075.1 Nepenthes mirabilis
AAACAAAAAAAATTAAAAAAAATATATTTTTTTTCTTTAACCTGTTGTTACCACCGTTTTTGTAAAACAAAAGAAAATGCAATTTTCTTTTTAACTTTTTAAATGAGATTTAAAAAAATAATAAAAAAAAGAGAACCAGTTTACCTAAAAACAAATTTAATGTCGCCGGAAACAAAGATGGTAAAAGAAGGTAGTATTAATGCTAATCCACCAAGGATACATAAAAATGAATTTCGGATACTTTGAGACTATTTACATCCAGCAAGATATAGTACTTCATCTTATATTATGTTACCTTTACATCAATAGAACTTCAACCTCAAACCTGAGATGAGCCAATTCTTACTACAATTCTATGGAATGAATTCTAAAAGCCCTATTAGTATATAAAGGACTTTGAAGAAGTTTGTGGGACATTTGTAGATTATACTTGTTCTAATGACACAATTCGCTTAAAATTATTCTCATTTTCACTTAAAAATAAAACTAAAATGTGGTTGAATTCTCTTAAATCAAGATCAATTTTTACATTGTTGGAAATACAAAAGGAATTTTTGAAAAAATATTTCTCCATGCATTGGACTCAAGCTTTTTAAAGATAAATTATGAGTTTTTCTTATAAGTCCAATGAAACATTTTATCAGTGTTGGAAAAGATACAATGATTTGCTAAATGCTTGCCCACATCACAGATTTGAGGTATGGCGTATTATTAGTTTTTTTATGAATTTTTAACTCCACAAATGTATCAGTTTGTTAAAATGATATGTAATAGAGAATTCTTTAATAATGATCCCAAGGAAGCCTATGAATATTTTGAGAATCTAGCTAAAATTACTCAGACGTAGAATTCAACTTACCTAACAAATTATGAACCAAAATCTTTTAATGAGTCAAATGGTAGATTTTATTTAAAATATTTGGATAACATCAATGCTAGACTTGCCACTATTAAAAGAAAATTGAAAGTATTAGAAATAAAGAAAGTTCACATTGTATCTAATGAAAGGTGTCCAATTTGTTGTGTCTATAATAGTATGTCACACAACTCTGAGGATTGTCTTACCTTGTATGTTCTTAAAGAAACCTTATAGGAATCGGTAAATATTATATCAAATTTTTAAAAACCATTTTCAAGCCCTTCACAAGAAGGTAACCCATTTTCAAAAACCTACAACCCAATGTTGAAGAATTACCCAAATTTTAGCTAGAAAATGATGAACCTTCTATCCCTTCACACAAAAAGATATCATTTATCAACCTCCACGCAAAAAGATACTTGTGGACATATTACAGCAATTCATGCAACAACAAAACAGAGTGAATGCGCAACAAGTAAATATCGATGCTCAGTTTGCTAGAGTATTAGATAACATTCACAATAGTATCACTCATTGATGCAAGCTTTGAATATTCTCAAAAAGGGTAAATTTTCAGCACAACCCAAATCTAATCCCCAAACCCATCTTCAAATGGGCAGGCTTCACATGGAAAGCCAAATAATGAATAGATCCAAGCCATTGACACACTTAGGAGTGATCCTAAAATTGAAAAAATCATAGCTCATGAGACTCCTAGAAATGATAAAGATTAGGATCAATCGAGATTGGTGAATAAGTCCAAGTGAAATACAAAATGACATTGTTGGATAAAAATAATGTAATAGAACCAAGTGGCGAATCTTCAAAACATAAGGTGAAAGAAAGGAAATACGTTTTGAAAGTACCATTTTTTCATCGATTTAACAAACTCAAGAATAAAATGTTAAACTCTAAAATTTATGAGATTTTTAAACAAGTCAAGATTAATATTCCCATCTTTGATACTATTAAATAGATTTGTTTATATGCTAAATTTTTAAAGGATTTGTTCACAGTAAATAGAAGATTAAATGTCAAGGCAAGAGCTTTTTTAACGAAATAAGTAAATTCTATCCTACAATTTAAAATACTACCCAAGTATAAAGACCCAGCAAGTCACACAATTTAGCGTATTATTGGGAATCATTGAGTTGAATAGGCATCACTTGACTTAGGGCCTAGTGTTATTCTCTTGCCATATACAGTCTATCAACAGTTATATTTGGAAAAAACTCAAACCCATGAGAATTACACTCCAATTGGGTGATAAATCTATTAAAATCTCAAAGGAGGTGGTGAAAGATGTGTTAGTCCAAGTAGACTAGTTCTACTTTCCAATGGACTTTGTAGTCTTAGAAACTCAACCTATCGTCAATCTTAGTGCTCATATATCAGTCATACTTGGGAGACTGTCTCTTATAACTTCTAACACATTAATTAATTATAGAAATGGTTTTATGAAATTATCTTTTGAAAATATGATTGTTGAAATAAACATTTTTAATGTGAAATAGCCAATTGAGCTCGATGACATAAGGAATATTGATTTTATTGATACTCCAATTGAAAGACATATGATGAAGATCCATTAGAAATATCCCTTTGTCATGAATTAATGGAAACAATTAATAATAATTTCAAAGATGAGGAAGAATGTGATGAAATAACTTGATTTAGAACTGAACCAATCTTGTCAACGGGCCAATAGCCCCCATCTTTGGAGACAATAGAGCTCTTAATTTTCGAGTTTGAGTTGTCATCACTTAAAGTACCAAAATCTAAGCAGAAACCTTTATCAAAATTCTTAAAATATGCATTTTTAGGTAAGGATGAAATATATTCAATTTCAATTTTATCTACCCTCACTATAGATCAGGAGCGTCAGTTGTTAAAGGTGATTGGTAAACATAGATATGCCATTGGTTGGACTATAGCAGATCTTCGAGGCATTAATCTCCTGATTTGCACATATTGAATTTATTTGAAGAAAAAATTAAACTAGTGAAACAAATGCAATGAAAATTAAATTCTAATATGAAAGAAATTGTAAATAGAAAAGTGTTAAAATTGCTTGATGTAGGAATTATTTTATCCTATCTTTGATTTAAAATGGGCTAGACTAACACAAGTCGTCTCTAAAAAATCTAGTGTTGCTGTGATAAAAAATGAAAAAAATAAACTTGTGCCAAGTATAATTCATATTGGATGGCGTATGTGCGTTAATAATCAACAACTAAATGCAGTAATTAGGAAGAACCATTTTGCACTCCCATTCCTTGATCAAGTCCTACAAAGAGTGGCAGGGAAAGCGTTTTATTGTTTTCTCAATTGATATTTAGGATATAATGAGATTGAGATAGCCCATAATTATTAAGGAAAAACTACATTCACTTGTCCCTTTGGTACATTTGCATATAAATGAATGCCACTTGGACTATGTAATACTCCGGCCACATTTTAAAAATATATGATAAGTATATTTAGTGACATGGTTGAGCAATTTCTTGAAATTTTCATGGATGACTTCTCAATCTATGGAGATAGCTTCGAGATATGTCTAAAGCATCTAGAAAATGTTTTGGAGAGGTGAGAAGAAAATAATATTGTTTTGAATTAGAAAAAATGTTAATTTATGGTGACTTAGGATATAGTGTTGAGACATGTTAATTGAAGTTGATAAAGTTAAAGTTAAATTGATAAAAAAAACCTTCTTACCCCTTCTTTGAGGCGCATCACTTGAGTGTGCATAGAGAGAACTGTAGGCATATCTTTGCCGTAAAGATAGAGAAAGAGATACTTTTTTAGAGAGATTGAGAGATATACACTTACGATTATTTTCTTTGTTTGGGTTTGTGTAGCTATTTTTCTTGTAAACAATCAACTGTTTATAGTGCATTCTTTTCGTGATTTTTTCCTTAGTTGAGAATGGTCTTTCTACGTTAAAATCTCGTGTGTGTTTTTTCACTCATTCTATATCTACTGTTGCCCGTCCGTCCGAGCGCTCATCTCTGTTGGCATCCGAGCGGTCTGTCCGACCAGTCACCGTGTCTTCCATTTTGTACCAACAAGTGGTATCAGAGATGTAGTTCTTTGAACGGTGACCTTGTTGCTTGTTGCTATGGACGTCAAGAGCAAAATGACTTACTTAAATGGAATCAATTTTGACACTTGGCAGCGCAAGATGTCGGACTTGCTCTTTGTGAAGTCCATGCACAATCCAGTATTTGCCACACAAAAGTCGGCGGCAAAATCGGATGTGGAGTGGTTGCTAGAAAACAAGCAAGTGTGCGGCTATATCCGATAATTCGTCGATGATAACGTGTACAACCACGTTAGATGAGAGACAAATGCTAAGATGTTGTGGGAGAAATTGTAGAAGCTATACGCCTCCAAGACCGACAATAACAAAATCTTTTACTTGATGAAGCTCATGCAGATTCAGTACAAGGACGGCTCATCTGTCGCTGACCACCTGAACGAATTTCAGGGTTGTGTGAACCGGTTGGGTGGCATGGGGATCAAATTTGAGGATGAGGTGCTTGGGCTCTAACTCCTGGCAACCCTCCCAGACTCATGGAAGGTCATGAGGATCACCATTACCAACATAGCTCCTGACGGCGTGGTGACTTTGGAGATGGTTAAAGGAGCTATGCTGAACGAGGAGATGAGACGGCAGTCTTAGGGTACGTCAATCTCTCAACACTCCGAGATCCTTGTCACCGAATCAAGGAGAAGGAGCAGAGGACGTGGCCCAAAGTTTGAAGACAAAAAGCGGAGTAAGTCACGTTTTTGGTACCAGAATATGGAATGCCATCATTGTGACAAGAAGGGGCACATCAAGAGGTTTTGTTATAAGTGGAAGCGTGAAAATGTTGGAAAAGATAGGGGTAAAAAGAGACATGGCGAGGAAGAGTCCTCGGTCTCTGTTGTCACAGGAGGTGACCTCCTTTTGGCCTGCGAGTCTAAGGACTCTGTGACCGTGGCCGAGCATGCCTCTGACTAGATGGGGGATTCTGGCGCATCCATACATGTCACCTCCTGGAGAGAGTTGTTCTCTACTTATACTTCGAGTGCCCCCGGAGTGTTGAAGATGGGCAACATGGAGACGTCCAAGATTATTGGACAGGGTGACGTCTCCTTGGTGACAAATTATGGAGCCCGACTGATTTTGAGGGACGTCCGACATATCCCAGATATTCATATGAATATCATTTTAGTAGGACGACATGATGACAAAGGCTACTGCAACGTCTTTTGTGATCGCAGTTTCAAGCTGATGAAGGGATCCATGGTGGTTGCCCAAGGAGGAAAGACCTTAGGCCTTTATGCGCTGAAAGCTACGGCCGAGGTGGCAGAGGTGAATGCCACAAGAAGTATGAAGTCCTCGAGCCTGTGGCATAAAAGGCTCGGCCACATGAGTGAGAGAGGTATGAGTCATCTGGCCAAGAAGGGTCTTATCCCAATGTTGGATGAAGAAAGGCCAACGACTTGCCCTCACTGCATGGCGGGGAAGCAACAGAGAGTCTCCTTTCAGGGAGATGCATTATCTAGAAGGTCCGAGGTCCTAGAGCTCGTACACACAGATGTGTGTGGACCCCTCCTGGAAAGGTCTTTTGGAAGAGCGCAGTATTTTATCTCATTCATTGACGATTGCTCGAGGAAGCTGTGGGTGTTTCCGCTCAAGACCAAGGATCAAGTCACGGGAATCTTTGAGTAGTTCCATGTCCTTGTTGAGCACGAGACCGGGAGAAAGTTGAAGGCAGTCCGGAGTGACAACGGTGGAGAGTATATTAGAACTTTTAATGCCTATTGCAGAGCACACGGCATCAAACATTAGAGGACTCCACCAAAGACGTCACAATTGAATGGTGTGGCCGAGAGGATGAACCGCACCCTGATGGAAAGGGTTAGGTGCTTGCTGTCCGAGGCTAGGCTTCTGGGATCCTTTTGGGCTGAGGCCTTGAAGATGGCTGCCCATGTGATCAATCGGTCGTCCAGTAAGCCTTTGGATGGAAAAGTTTCAAAAAGGATCTGGATCAGGAAGGAGCCAGCTTACAACTATCTTCGGACATTTGGTTGTAAGGCCTTTGTTCATATTCCGAGAGATGAGAGGAGTAAGTTAGAGCCAAAGACGAAGCAATACGTCTTTTTGGACTACGATGAGGACTAACTTGGATATAGATTCTATGGCCCAATGGAAAGGAAGCTGGTCTGGTCTCGAGACGTGGTCTTTGTTGAAGAAGAAACCATCGAGGACATTGGGAAAGAGAAGTCTCAACCCAATACTTTTCGGACGGATAGAGTTGTCGTTGAAGCTGTCCGTCTAGTACCTCTTGAGTCTGAGGTTGGCGGACCAAGAATAGTTGGCAACAATGATGAAGCGGTTCCAACCCCTCAAGAGAATCAAGTTGAAGATCTGGCCCCTCAATAGGCCGAGGTGATCCCCTATGAGACGGTCGTCCAGGGAGAGACATCCAACTGTCCGCCTGCCAGCAAGTGAGTACGTCCTACTTACTGATGCAGGAGAACCTGAAGATTTTGGCAGGGCCATGTATAGTGCTCAGAAGGACAAATGGTTCGAGGCAATAAAGGAAGAAATGGCTTCCCTGCATGAGAACCATACCTTTGAGCTGGCTAAACTACCCAAGGGAAAGAAGACCCTGAAGAATAAGTGGGTCTTCTGACTGAAGACGACCGAGGACGCTTGGAAGCCAAGACACAAGGAACGACTTGTAGTGAAGGGCTTCAATCAACGCAAGAGTATTGACTTTGATGAAATTTTTGCACATATTGTTAAGATGTCCTCGATTCGTGCGGTGTTCAGATTGGTAGCAGCTTTGGATCTGGAGATAGAACAATTGGACGTTCAGACAGCATTTCTTCATGGTGATCATGAGGAAGAGATTTACATGGAGTAACCAAAAGGGTTCGAAGTTGAGGGGAATGAAGGACTGGTCTGTCGTTTGAGGAAGAGCTTGTACGGGTTGAAACAAGTTCCGAGACAGTGGTATCGGAAGTTCAAGTCTGTCATGATCAGACGAGGATATTGTAAGACTACTTCTGACCACTGTGTCTTTATCCAAAGATTTTTCGAGAATGATTTCATCATCATCTTCCTTTATGTGGACGAATTGCTGGTTGTTGGACATAACAGTGCTCAGATCAAGGAGCTGAAAGAACAACTGGGGCAGTCTTTTGTCATGAAGAATCTCGGACAGACGAAGCAGATTCTGGGGATTATGATATTTCGAGATCGATGGGACAAGAAGCTCTAGTTGTCCCTGTAATACTATGTTGAAAAGGTGCTTCAGTGATTCAACATGGAAAGCTCCAAGTATATCAATACCCCTCTTGCCAACCACTTTAGGCTGAGCAAGTAGCAGTGTCCGTCCTCGGACACATAGAAAGCACGTATGAGTAAGATTCCTTACTCCTCGGCCGTTGGTAATTTGATATACGTGACCGTGTGTACGTGGCTGGACATTGCTCATGCGGTTGGTCTTGTCAGCCGATTTTTCTCAAACCCAGGGATGGGGTATTGGTCCGTGGTGAAGTGGATTTTCAGATATCTCCGTGGGACTTCAAAGATGGGTTTACATTTTAGAGGGGAGAAGCTTTAGTTGGTTGGGTACACGGACGCCAACATGGCCGGCGACGTTGACTCTCGGAAATCAACGTCCGGGTACTTGGTGAAACTTGCGGGAGGGGCAATCTCCTGACAATCCAAATTGCAGAAATGCATTGCCCTCTCGACTACGGAGACAGAGTTCATTGCCGTGACCGAGGCCTGTAAGGAAATGTTATGGATGAAAAGATTTGTCTAAGAGTTGGGTCTAAGGTAGGAAATGTACGAGGTACTCTGTGATAGTCAAAGTGCCATATTTGTGCAAAAACTCCTCATTCCATTCTAAGTCGAAGCATATTGACGTTCGACATCATTTGGTGAGAGATGTTTTTGATGATAGGCAGCTATCAATTGGAAAGGTCCGAACGGATGAGAATGGCTCGGACATGTTGACCAAGGTTTTGCCAAAGAAAATGCTGGAAACTTGTTGTGACATTGTCGGTCTGACTAACTTCGCTCCCACTCGGTTGTAAGAGAAAGTTTATTGGGGTCACTCCCTCTGTGGTGATTTGTCCGAGGACAGGTGGAAGAAAATGGACGCGGACTTTTGGTGAGGTCCGAGAACATCAGTCCGAGAAGTTTGTCAAAATGAACGATGACCAGTTGGAGCAGTCATGTCCGACAGATAGTTGAAGACATGGACGAGAATTCTGAAAACTTAGACGTTGACTTTCTCTACGTATGTCTGCTACAGCTACGTCTACAGGTGGGCAGTGGCCTACCCTGATTAGAAGTTTGAGGCGGCTACAACTTCCAATGGGCGATAGGCCTGCCACTATGCATGCCAGGCGTGCGCCTATTGTGGCAGGCCTAGAAGGCGTGGTCCTACCACCCTATTATTAGGGTGGCTGGCCGACCACTAGGGCCCTTTTATATATATATATATACTTGTGCTCTTTCTTTGAGACGCATCACTTGAGCGTGCATAGAGAAAACTGTGGGCAAGTATTTACTGTAAAGATAGAGAGAGAGATATATTTTTCTAGAGAGATTGAAAGATATACACTTGTGATTATTTTCTTTATTTGGGTTTGTGTTGCTAACGTTCTTGTAAATAATCAACTATTTATAATTTATTTTTTTTGTAAGTTTTTTCTTAATTGAGAAGGGTCTTTCCAGGTTAAAATCTCGTGTCTTTTCTCACTCATTCTATCTCTACTGTTGTCCGCCTATCCGAGCGCTCATCTCTGTTAACATCTGAGCGGTCTATCCGATCGATTACCGTATCTTTCATTTTGCGCCAACACTCCTAGCAATTCTCACGCATGCTAGTCATCTAAATAATCAATTCCTTCCTTTCCCTCTTTCACACTAATTAGTTTGTTTCTTATTCACTGATTTAAACGTGAATGGTGAAACTAGTCACATCATGCTCAAACTTTTATTTCTATTTGTGGCTGCTGAGTACGGATAAAAAGATCTAAAAGCCCAATGAGAAAACTCTCACCAACAAATTCTGCTCGACTCGCAACCTCTTCCACGTCGAATGGATCATACATGGCTACATAACCAAACTCTCTCCTCTCCTCCTCCCCAGCAGATAACCACAACCCAGAAATGGAGGGCACCATCCTGGAATTCTTAGGCACGGAACTCGTCGGAGTAATGTCTCCAGTCTCGATCTGTATGCTGCTGGTCGTTCTCTTAGTCTACTCTCTGTCTCCTCCTTCCACTCTCCCCTTTCCCTCAGCCCAGGACTCAATCGTTACCGCTGCCAACCTCGTCTACACCGAGAACCCCGCTGATTCCCCCGCCCAAAAGCTCGAAGGCTCCCTTCTAAACGCCGCCGTCTTCATCGTCCTCGTCGCCGCCGTTACCTTTCTCCTCGTCCTTCTCTACTACTACAACTTTGCCAAATTCCTCAAGAACTACATGCGATTCTCCGCTTTCTTCGTCCTGGCCACAATGGGCGGCGCCATCTTCTTATCCTTGATCAAGCACTTCTCCATCCCTGTCGACGCTGTCACCTGCTTTATGTGTCTCTTCAATTTCACCGTTCTCGGCGTTATCTCAGTTTTCGGAAAGGGAGTTCCGATCATTGTCACTCAGGCGTACATGGTGATTCTAGGGATCATCGTCGCCGCGTGGTTTACGCAGTTGCCGGAGTGGACGACTTGGACTCTACTCGTCGCGTTGGCCGTATACGATATGGTCGCCGTCTTAGCCCCCGGTGGTCCGCTTAAGATCCTCGTCGAATTGTCTCAATCTCGAGACGATGATCTCCCTGCCTTGGTGTACGAGGCGCGGCCGACAGTTTCTCGCGGCGATGCATCCCTCCCTAGCCGGAGAAGGTCTAGCTTAGGGCTTTTGATTGCCGGTGTTTCAGACGACGGATCGATAGAGCTCCAGACTGTGGCGGCACGAAATAATGCTATTGAGACTGAAGAATGTGGCGCTAATGAGAATTCGGATGCGGAGACTTGTGGCAACAATAGCGTGATAGAAGGGGAAACATCGCCTTTGGTTCCGGAGAATTTGAGGGAAAGGGAGACAAGGTCGTTGAGCCGTGAGGTTTCCGAGATTGGGGCCGTTAGCGAAGAGATGTCGCCGCTAGTGGAGATGCTTGGTTTGGGGGATGAGAGGAGAAATAGTGATTCCACCATGACGATGACGACTCAAGGCATTAAGCTTGGGCTCGGAGATTTTGTTTTCTACAGTGTGCTGGTTGGTAGAGCTGCATTATATGATCTCATGACTGTGTATGCTTGTTACCTGGCAATTATATCTGGGCTTGCCTGCACTCTTCTTTTGTTGTCTGTGTGTGGTCGAGCCTTGCCTGCTCTACCTATTTCCATCACATTGGGGGTTATCTTTTACTTCTTGACTAGATTATTAATGGAGCCTTTTGTTGTTGGGACATCGATAAATTTGATGATGTTCTGAACTGTGTGATTTTAGGAGAATTGCTGATGTTTAGGATGTTATTCTCAAGAATACTGAATTCTTGAATGCATGAGGATGACACAATATTACTCCAAGAATATTACTCCTCGATCTTCTTCAAGGTTTTTTATTTCAATTTATGTCGGTAGGTCAAATTTTTTGGAGAAATATACACCAAATGAGCTGGCTCGCTAACACACCAGCCCATTTTTATGTGCGAGTATTTTGAGTTCTGTTTAGGAGGACATGAGGACTCGTCACTGTTTGATGATGATGCCGTTAACTTTGGTGCATTGACACTGCCAAGGAATCACGCTGAGAATCAGCTTTTCTTGATAATGGTAGATATGCCTTTGCTGGTGTTTCTTATAGAAAGATATGATATGACTCCTCATTTTAAATTCAACTTAATCTGATTTATCCACTCTTCCTGCGACCATCAATTCATGATCATGATAGCTGCTTTTTGATTATCAAGGCACAGTTCAACTTTGCTCGTCTATATGCTTCTGATGTTGAACTTGATATTGTTTTATCTTGCTCACAGTGTTAATAGTTTGCATTTTGTTGGGGTTCTTGGGTTAAATAATTCAATCCAAAAGCAATGATGAAGGATGAGATATCCTGATATGTAGCTCATTGCCAAAGCCCAACAATTTCAGAGTTTGTGTATTACATTTTTCTAACACTATGGAGGGGATTCTTTAGTCCACTGATAACTCTATACCTTGTCACATTTGTTTTCTCTGGGTGATTTTAGATTGTGTTCTGCTGATCAAAGCCTTATTATATCTAAGCTATGGTGAACTGTATCTTATTCTAGCTTTTGCTAATTGAATGACTACATCTTCTCTGGCTGATGAATAACTACTCCATAGAACAGATGTAGAACTCAATCAGAAAGCAAGGAAGGAAGCTGGTTTAGCAGCTCATCCTAGCCCTGGTTTATGAGGATACTCTCCATCTATGATCATAATATAGATGAACAAGTATCCTTGCTGTAGGGAAAAATTGAAACTTACTATAGAACCACAATGATCATCCCATAACAGATAGAAGATCAGAACCTAAAACAGAACCAACACTCCTCAGAACATGGAAGATCTAGTTACTAGGATGTTGGTACAGGGAGGACATGGTTTTTAATAGATGGAATTTTGTGTATACCAGTATAAAATTATTTGCATTGCGTTCTTATGTGGATCTATGCAGTACTGTAGCTATATCTATTGTGCAAATAAAAGATGTAACCAATTAGATAATATATATTTTTCTTTTAAAATATAATTCATCTGTTATTTTTATTATTTTTTTATAGATGTCAGTGCTGAAGTAATTAAACTTCTGCATTCGTTGTTTTCTGTCTCCATGAGATCTCAAGTTTGCTTGCTCTATCTAGACAACCAACATCTCATAACAATGGACATCACATTGGGTATTTCTTTGATTTGTTAGTTTTGGAATTATGGACACTTTGAAGGGTTTCATGTGTGTCTAATGTCGGAAAAGAATTAAAAATACACTAGGAGGATCATCAATGGAAACCATTGGCTCTATGATAAGAGTAGTTACCATATGACTTGGTAATTATGGATTCAAATCGTGGAAAATGTCTTCTTACGTAATGTATAGTAAGATAATGTATGATAGATAAAAAATGATCTAATCGTCCCGTAAACCCCATGCATAATAGGAATTTCATGCATTGAGCAATACATTTTTTTACTAGGAATCCCTTGCCATGTTGTCTTCCCATTCAATCGTTAAGAGACACGTAATCATCATATTATTTGTGCATTTTAAGTTTTGGTGATATCATCGGATAACCTGTTGTATAATTTCTCATGTAGATAAGGACAAACTGTGGTTTTTCCCTTTCCTACTCTTTAGGGTCAGCTGATTCTCTGGATTTTTTAGTAAAAGATTCCAGTCTACTGCTTCATGAAATGCAGTAGTTGAGTGAGCTTTTCGGCAAGTTTTTGTTGGTGGATAGTGAAACACAATTTTTGGAAGTTATTTGAATGGATGTGAGTAGTGTAGATCAATGCTGTCTTCCATGACGCAAGAGGAACGCAGAGATGTTAGAGATGGGCTGAAGGATAGTTCATGTAGGGCTGGGTAAAGAATCGAAGACCTAGATGGGGAGACATAAAATGCTAAAAAAGGCCACGCTCAAAAGCCAGGCCAATAACTTGAAATCCAAGATTAGTCCCAAGAAAAGCAACTCGAGTCACAAGTACATCTAGCAGGCTTAGGCCGTCTAACCATCCTGGTTGGTTGTGAGGGCAATCCTGGATGGAGGCATCATGGTGCCTGGCTGGATGCAAGATGCCACATAAGCAGATAAACATGACACCGCAAAAAGGATAGCAGATGCTTAAATGATTAAACGTTTCGGCACACAGTGACGTGTAGTACCTTTTATTGGGAAGGTCCAATAAGATATTGCCACTCCAAAAGAAGGATATAAGTAAGGGCAGTGCCCCTACCATGAGATAGTTGGAAGCAGCCATCCCAAGGCGTCAGAGAATCAAAAGCCTCTCCATGCTCCAATTAGAAGGCTACCTCCTTGAGGTCGGATAAGGACTGTTGCTCACCTTTCAATGCTTCCATAAGAGCTATCGCCAATGATGGAATTGCTTTATGTTAAGGTCTCCTAAGGTTTTCATATGTAAAAGGAGAACCTAGGAAGACGAACATGAGAGAGTAGAGGATAAAGAAAGACCTTGTGATGGTTTAGAGCAAAACTTCCGATGTCCTTGGAAAAATCCTGGTGAGCAAGGTCTGTGAGGCCAAGTTCAAATGAGTGACATCCTAAGCCTCAAAAAATGTCAGAAAGAGGTATCTTGCTAGGGAAGGATTTTGTAGAAACAACCCAGAGGGATCAGAGGAAAACTTCCATGCTTCTAATGAAAATCCAGGTCAGCAGTGTCTGTGGGGTCAAGCTGAAAGGAATGATAACCTTCAGTCCTAGAGTTTATCACAAAAGAGATATCTTCCTAATGAAGGATTTCTTGGAAACAATCCAGAGAAAGAAACCTCTCCGTAACGAAGCCACCCAACAACTTTACTAACTATTCCCAAGTATTGGCTAGTTGGGAGATCCTCTGAGATAACACTGAGTTCAACTCGAATGACCCTTCTGCCACAATATCGATCTGAGACCCAAAACTTACATAAGTCCAAATGGTCACTGAACACAAGCCAGTCTTTCAAGTAAGACCCTCTAAACTCATCATCAAAGGATCAAACGGCTTAAATAGGCATCAACTTCCATTTTCAGCATATCAAGACCAATAAATTCTGTCTCCTAATTTAGCTATTAAAGCATATCTTTGTTCCATCCATTATTTGAAATGTTTTTTTTTTTCTTAATTGAGAGTTGAAGGGGTCCTCAGAAAAATCTTCTTGATGTCTGTTTCACCACATTTTTTTGTTGTGCGAAGAGAATCAATTTGAGGTCTAGGGTCGTGCTTGGATATGGGTTGTTAAAGAGTCCAGGTAAGGTCATTTTTTCCATTTTTTGCACTAGGCTGCAAAGTAGTATGAGGTTCAGTTTGTTTACAGACTGTATCTCACAATGGAAGATTGGAAAATATTGTTCATGATGTATCCCTTGGATCTTTGTCCTAGAGTGAGAAGCTCTCCCTTCTCTCTAGAATCCATTCCTTTGAGTCTTTCCTTATCTTCACGTCTGGTTATCCAAGTTTATCCCCCATACCATCCTCTTTCACTTGCCCTGTCCTCTTGTTTTAGCTAACTAATTGGTGTCATAGAGAAGAAAGTGAGATTCTACGAGAACGTGAGCTCCTCCATTTGGTTTAAGGCATATTCAAGGACCTAATTGTGGAGCTTTAACTCCAGGGGAGTCTCAAACTGCTAGCAAATCTCGAAAAAAAATACACAAGAGGCAAAAGAAAAATTAGAAAGAACTGATGTAAGACAATGGAAGGCTTTAAGCTCTAACAACACGACTAGAAGTTTAATAGCCAAAAGTTAAGGTTGCGAGCTTTTCTCAGTTGAGATTCTGATGATCCTTGTGACATTAGCAACACTTTTTAGTGGAGTTCTGTCTGAATATTGTGTACCGTAGCTCCCATTGTAAGCCTAAGAGATTGGCCTTTATTTTTTTCCCTCAACGTATCTTGGAAGCTCAAATATTGCCCTGGAGCCAATCACTCAATGGCAAGCTGGTCCCAACAGTTGGGCACAAATTTCCGTAGAGTTGCATTTGAAGAAGACATGATTGTGGGATTCTGCCACGGTGTATCACAAAAAGTACACAATGCAGGATGAGGGGTGAAACGCATAGTCCACACCAAGGTGCTAAGCCTTTCCAAAATAGTGAGCCAAATGATAGAAGTATGAGAAGGGATATGATTAGAGCCCTGTAAAAGATTAGGCCACCTAAACCTAGTTTGTTTTCTCTGAAAAGCTCTCCATCCCTCAAGAATGACCTCTTAGGCAAAAGTGACCGCACCATAGAATTAAGACGAAGGGGATCTGGACTATACTTGGTATATTCTCCAATACATGCACTACTTCCAGTCACTACCATTCAACCAGAACCAAGATGAATCCTTAATGATAGACTTGACTCTAGAGTCAAGAGGGAGCCCCGTGATCAATGTAAGACTAGATGAATCTTATCAAAGAGGGTCTCAAATGGGTACCAAGGGTCTGACTAGAGGAAGGTATTGTCACCGTTCCCTATTTCCACTCTGATAGCATGCCAAATAAAAGCTGCATCTTTATGATTTTGTGAAGCTCCATGGAAAGTCTTGGGGATTTTAATAGTATAAGTGCTTCTATCGTTGAGACTAACTACACAATTTGATAGGTCAAGCCAAAATTCGAACTAATCCGAATCCGTATCTGACTCGGATTGAGATCAAGGTGAAGGATCCAGATGGTGAGGTATCCAGTAGTTGGCAATGCCATCCAGGGACAAGACAACAATCCATTGAATTGGATTTTGATACTTTAGCTATGGTCGAGTGATCATATGTCGAGTGACCAAGGTAATTGAGCTGTTGGATAAATGAAAAGGTCAGAATACAGCTTCATTAGCAATTGTCTGATAATTGTAGATCAGAAAAGGCAGGTCAAGGAGAGGTTTAGCTATTAAGATAGGTAATTGACTCTCCAAACTTAGTTGATTTCTAAATCCCTAAACAATTGCTCATCAGCAGTTTGGAGAACAACGATCCCCATGATTCCATATTTAGAAGCTGCTGCCCATGATCCATGATTATAAGCATGTTTGTTGATAGTAAATCCTAGCAACCAACTAGAACGACCAACAACTACTTCTCAAAGAAATTGCTTATAATTGCTTGAATAAATGGGTACCAACTGCCAAGAATAACGATCTCAGGGCCATTATAATATAATGCCTCTCTATCATAGAGAGGGCATCATCCAACATTCAAAGATGATTCTTTACTAGACCATTGTCGGATGCAATCATCCACTAATCTTTGCATTCACGAGAACTCTGGCATCTCACACTTCTCAAACTTGAAAAGCATGCGAGTCTTGCAATACTTAAAACCTACACATTAAAAAGGTTAAGAGTTTGTCTTTTAGAACACGTTATTCTCGTAGTTCTCTTGGTGTCTAGTCCTCCAATCCTCCTACTTTCTCTTTCTCTCACTTGCTCTAACTTTTTAGTTAGTCATAATTGTTGACCCGTGCATTGGAGGATAAATAGAAAAGTCATTCATAATCCTTTGAACACTTGTTTGGGTTTGTGGTGCATAGAATTCGACTTTAAAGATTAAAGAATTGGCTTAGGAAGCATTCGGATTCAAATTCAGATATAAGACATGCATCATTGCACTATCTGGGAGAACAAATTAATAATTTTTTTTTTAGCGTAACCTATCATCTACAAAGATCTGCAAAAAGAGCTACCATAGTTAGCATAGGAGCTTATGGTCAATCAAGTTAAATTCTGCATAACATTTCTTTGCAAGACATCCTTTAAAATAGAGTCAGATGAGCATTAACTCAGTAGTGGTTGACATATGGAGAATATATGTGGTGACCTGCCCTAATCACCTGACCTGACATGAATTAGCCATTCAAAAATTTAAATTATAAATAATTTTTATAAATCTAT
>JAODPA010134715.1:0-16491 GCA_025585075.1 Nepenthes mirabilis
TATTCTTTTTCTTTTATTCCAAAATTCAAATCAATACTCGGGCGACAGTACAGGTGCACTTTGGGTGCTCACCCAACTAATCTAAATATCCTTTAAAATTTTATGATATGTAATTAACTTTTATCATATCTAAAATACCCAAAATAATAAATTATTCTAAATTAATCGGATAAAAATTCAGAATATTACAGGGGCTGCACACTGTTTTGCCAGTTTTGCATAGTAGAAGTAGAGAGGAGAGAGAGTGCAAGAGAAAGAAGAGAGAAAAGGTAGAGTTTTGGTCGATCGGAGTATCTTTTTTTTAGATTTGCTTGGTCTAAAGTTAAGGAAAGTATTTAGAAACTCTATCTTTAGTCTGTTTTTGTGTTTGAAAATATTTGTTTATATTTTAGAGATTTTACGTACATGCATATTATTTTATTTACTTGATTTGTTTCTTGTAAATATGTATGCCATATTTACTAGTCAATCTGGGTTTTGTTCAGGTTTTGTAATTTTTGGGTGTTTTATGATTTTTTAAAAATCAGTAGAAATAGTTGAAACCATAGATATTCAGTATCAGTATGATTATATGAAAATGGGTATGAAACTTATATAGGCTGTACATTAATCCACAAGCATATTACTGGGGATAAGGTCATTGCCTTTGTGATTCTATATATGATCCGACTTGGATACATGATATGTGGTGCCTCTCCCAGTGGGGTGACTGTATTCCCAACGAAAAAAGTATATGATTATGTGACTCCCTTTTCTACCAGTAAGAATAGGCTTTATTTGTAACAACACCTATCACATTTGTATTTTAATGAGAACCACCGTAAGATAATTAACAGAAATAATATATTCGGGTGTTTTAATATATTAGATAAATTTGAGGATTGCATCTAATGTTGCGAGTGACAAAATATAGTGAACTTGTTTCGTATCTGTGGGAGATAGTGCTTAGAGGTGGTGTGAGGTTCCAGGTCTAAAAATATAACAAATACGAGAAAATCAATGTGATAATAATTAATATTAGACCTATTGAATGTATGAGTATGCGTATCGAAAGAAAAATCGGGTTGTGAATTACTGAAATGCTGCCAGCAGACAGCGCCTGCTATGCGCTGGAGCGCAGGCTCGAGCGCAAAAAACAGTGACACAACCAGCAAGCTGCGCCTGCTGCGCGCTTGAGCGGAGCTAGAGTGGTAAAATCCAATAGCTCCCCCACCCACTGAGCGCCTGTGTGCGCTCGAGCGCAGGCCGGGAGTGAGGCCGCGCTCCCTGCTCACTCGCCCGGTGCTCTAGTGCCCCAACGGGTATAAAAATGAGACCTGCTTTGCGTTTCTTCCACTTTTCTCATTTCAAAGGGTTTTGGAGAGGAGGAGAGAGGAAGAGTACCGGTTTTAGAGAGAGAAAGGAGGGGATGAAGCCGTAGAATCCAAATCTGCTCGAGAGCCAGCAATAAAAGTGATAGCACACGTCGAGGCAAGCGTTTTCATACTCACTAACTTTCCTCTTTTGATATTTTTTTTATTATTATCGGGTATTTTCATCTCGATACCCACCCAAACTATGGAAAATAAGATACCCGTGATTTGAGACTAAGGATTATGTAATTTATGTCCGATTTACTCACCGATCCGACCGGTAGAGTACAGTCAAACCCTAACCTACGGGAAATTGGGGGTTTTCCATTTCTGCACCTCGTTTTGTTAAATTGACCCCAAAATGTGAATCCCCACGTCCCAAATGTGTATATACGTCGGCCGCGTGATCGATCTCTCACATCTCGACTGGTTCGCGGCTTCCGGGCCCTCTAAATGGGCACTGACATTGTTCACCCGAGACATAAAAGGAAAATTGCATATTTTTACCTTTGTAAAATGTTGAAATGACTTTAGGATATGAATCCCCGCATCCCAAAAGTAAGTATGTGTTGACCGGACGATCGATTCTTCAAAATTTGACCCATTCGCGACGTCCAAGCCCTCTAAAAGTGACCTAACAATGTTCATCCAAAATTGAGAGGTAAGTGTACATGTTTTAGCTCTCTTTAATGGTGATGGAACTTATGACAAAATGTTGTGTCAAATTGTAAGCTCTAAAATGTGTAATTGTGCACCGGGAGCAAAGGCGATGCATCCCGGAGGCTTCTAAGGGATTGTTTGACCCATGAAGGTAAGTATAGTCAAACTCTCTTACGAGTTGAACTTATTGGTTGAAAGATCTAAGCTCCAAATGAAAAAAAGGAACTGAACGAGTAGATGGAAGGGAATCTACAAAGTGTAAGTGATGGATTTAGTCTTCAGGTTGGAGACATGTGATGAGAATGTGATTTTCCGGTTTGAGAATGTATATGGCAATGGTGGATTCCCCTTCAAGGATTAAGATTAATCTCAAAACTAGGACCATGGATCATAGGGGTAGTACCCTCTATCTTACCATGTACATCACGGTGGGAACCCAAAGAATACTCCGGCCGCTCCTGGGGGCGGGTGATCTTCAGGGTACACTTTAGGATGCTATTGTGAAAGAACTAGGATTTCCTTGGTCCCCGGGGGATATGGGGCGATTGAGATGGCCGAGTGCTGTAGGCCTAAAATGTAGCCGATGGTCGAGTGCTGCAGGCCTAACATGTAGCTGATGGTCGAGTGCTGCAGACTTAAAATGTAGCCGGCCTTAGAATGTGTAGTAGGCACATTCCTTTCCTCGTACTCTCACATCGTTGGTTAGAACGACCTACTAGGTCGGGTCCGCAAAGATTAATGAAAGTAATGAAAATGAATGAACGTAACCAGAACAAACATGCGAACTAAATAATTCCCGATATTCCCTCTCCTTGCATGCTTTCTTTATCCAAGTTACATGATTCCCCTACTCAATTACTGCCTTTCCTGTATATTGTTGTAGTTAGTGATATATGATTTCATTTATTGGGTTATACGCTCAACCTTTCAATATATCTTTCAGATGAGAACATATTGATTCCCAACGAGACAGAGTAGACCATAGAAGTGCGATTGACAGCTGATATTGCACGCAGGGCTCGAGGCTGGGACTTAGCTGACTTTTGTGTATGAAACTGGAATTCTGGTGTTACTTTTGTAAATTGTATAAAACATGTATGATGATGATTGATGATATTTAGCATGAATGAATGATGGATTAGATCCGCTGCATATTGTGATTTTATGCTTCCACATGTCCTTTATATTGTGGTTCTGATCGAGGTTCCTAGTTGGCATCCTTCCCCACCGGCATTAAACTGGAGTTATGGTGTCGATACCGTCTCGGTTGATGTGGCGATTAGATCCTGTGTAGTGTGTTGAGTATTAAGACTTGTAATTTTGTTGTGAATGGTTGTAGATTGTTGTGCAGGATTGATTTTCAGGTGTTTGTATTTCGGCAAACACTCGATTTACAAACGGAACTTTGTCCAATTTTCTATAGAAAATCATAATTTTTAATTAGGAATACTAGTTTAATTTTATCCTTAACAGAGGTTATTTAAGGAGAATAACCCAGTCCGTCATAGTTGGTATCAGAGAGGGGATGCCTTAGGATGAATCTGAATTTATGCGAAAGCCTAGGAAAGTATGGGTTAAGGCCGAATGAGTGAACGTGGAAGAGCTAGGATAATTAAACACCTTCATTTCAAATGTTCTCTTTAATTGCATGAGTATTCTCATATCTGGTAATGTTGTTGGGGATGATTAAACCTTTAGCTCAACCTTTGTTGTTTCCTTTTCAATTGTGACTTCTAAAGTTGACGATGCCACCTAGACGTCAAGGTTCGAAAAGGGATGAGCCGCCTCGAGATCGAGAGGCAGAGTATTTGAATTTGTTGGGGCATCTCACAAACATCATTGAGAATATGGAGCAGTGACATCTGGCCCCTATTCCTGTTCCAGCTCCTGGTAATCCGGAGCCATCTGCTTATGATCGCTTCGTTTAGGAGCGAGTACCAGCATTTACGGGAGAGCCTAACCCACTTAAGTTATATTCGTGGTTGGAGAGCCTTAAGAGGGTATTTGCCGTGTTCAGATGCTCAGCAGAGGATTAGGTACTGTTCACATCTTACCGACTGGAGGGTGAGGCTCACCATTGGTGGCAGATGAGGAAAAGAGCATTGGGTGTACCAGAGGCTGAGATTACCTGAAAAATATTTGAGGATGAGTTTCTAGAGAAGTACTTTCCAATCTAGCCTAGGTGTTCAGAAAGAGGAGGAATTTCTCAAGCTAAAGGAAGGGAGTCAGACGGTGGCGGAGTATGATGCCAAGTTTTCAGAGTTGTCACGGTTCGCTATGGTCGAAGACGAAGAAAGGAGGACTAGGAAGTTCTTGATGGCCTTGCGGGATTGCATTCGCAAGCAGTTGGCGACCCTTAAATTGGCTACCTATGCTGATGTATTGGATCGGGTCTTAATTTATGAGCAAGAGCATGCAAAGGAAGAATTTTTCAGAAAGAGGTCGGCTAGTAAGAGCGGAACAAGTACCAACACTGGGACTAGTTCGGGGAGACCATATAAGAAGCTGAGGCAGTCGGTTTTTGGACAGAGTGGACAGAGGAGTGGCTAGATTTCATCGTCTTCTCAAGCCTTGGTGGGTTCATGTCAGCACTATGGAAGAATACATGAGGGCAAACCGTATTCCAGGTTAGCAGGTGCTTGCTTCACTTGTGGCCAAGTGGGGCATATAGCCAGGGAGTGCCCTCAGGCATCGAGGTTTAGGGCTCCGAAGCCAGTGGTGTAGAGTAAAGCTTTTGCGGTGTCTGCTAGCGAGGCCAGAGCATCAGATGAGGTGGTGGAAGGTATACTTCTAGTTTGTGGTATTTCTTGCTCATTACTTTTTAACTCTGGGTCCACGCACTCCTTTATTTCCCCTCAACTGGCTTGTTGTATTATACCCTCCCCCGTGACCCTTGATTTTTCTTTGGTTGTATTCATGCCCACGGGGTCCTCTATTGTGACCGATGTGTCCTATCCAGGGTGTATTGTGGGGGTGAAGGGACTTCTTTTGGCCATTGATTTGATTCTTCTAGATATGCATGATTTTGATGTCATCTTGGGTATGAATTGGCTGTCTAAGTATCACACCACTATTGCTTGTTTCCACAAAAGGGTGGACTTTGCTATTCCAAATTGTGAACCCTTCTATATCCAAGGAGTTCGAAGGGTGGAGCCGTCTAGTTTTATTTCTGCTCTACAGGTTCGCCATTTATTTAATAGTGGGTGCGAAGCCTTTTTGGCTTATGTTAGTGTGGTGGAAAGTCTGCATTTTTCCGTAAAGGACATTCCGGTGGTATGTGAATTTGAGGACGTATTTTCTGACAAGTTGTCTGCCGTGCCACCCCATTGTGAGATTGAATTTGGGATTGATCTCATGCCGGGATCGGTACCCATATCGAAAGCCCCTTACTGCATGGCTACTGTTGAGTTAAAAGAGTTGAAACAACAGCTGTAGGACTTGCTTGATACGAGTTTTTTTAGACCTAATGTATCGCCGTGGGGTGCTCCGATCCTATTCATCAAAAAGAAGGATGGGACCTTGAGGCTATATATAGATTACCGTGAGTTGAATAAAATTACAATCAAGAACAAGTATCCACTGCCGCCGATCGATGACCTCTTTGATCAATTACAGGGATCCTTAGTGTATTCCATCCATGATTGACCTTCAGTCGGGAAATCATCAGCTTCGTATTAAGTAGGAAGACGTTGCAAAGACGGCTTTCCGAACGTGGTATGGTCACTACGAATTTTTGGCAAAACCGTTCGGGTTGACTAATGCTCCGGTCGTGTTTATGGACCTAACGAACCGGGTCTTCCAGCCATTCTTGGATAAGTTTGTTGTGGTCTTCATTGATGATATTCTAATTTACTCCAAGGATCGCGCCGAGCATGAAGGGCACCTGAGAATTGTGCTGCAGACTCTTTGGGAACATTAGTTGTTCGCGAAGTTGAAGAAATGTAAGTTTTGGCTTGACAGGATGGTATTCTTAGGCCATGTAATTTCTCATGGAGGCATCTCAGTGGACCAGCGGAAAATTGAAGCGATGGTCAGTTGGAGTCGGCCGACGACCGTGTCTGAAGTTTGAAACTTTTTGGGGATGGCTATCTATTATCGTCGTTTTGTGGAGAATTTTTCTCGAATAGCCTTGCCCCTCACTCTTCTGACAAAGAAGGAGGTAAGTTTTGCCTGGACCGAGGAGTGTGACAAAAGCTTCCAAGAGCTGAAGGATCGGTTGACAACTGTCCCGATTCTAACTCTTTCTGATAATTCCGGTGGGTTCGAGGTGTATTACGATGCTTCTAAAGTTGGACTCGGATGTGTTATTATGCAAGGGGGAAGAGTAGTTGCTTATGGGTCTCGACAGTTGAAGGCTCACGAGAAAAACTATCCGACCCATGACTTAGAGTTGGCCGCGGTGGTTTTTGCCTTGAAAATCTAGAGACACTATCTTTATAGCGAGAAATTTCTGGTGTACTCTGACCACAAGAGCCTTAGGTATTTGTTCTCACAGAAGGAGCTGAATATGAGGCAGCGGCGATAGATTGAGTTTCTAAAAGATTACGATTGTGAGATTCAGTATCAACCGGGGAAAGCGAATGTGGTCGGGAATACCTTGAGTCGCCGAACTTGTTTGGTGGAGACCATGCAGATTAAGCAAATGGAGTTGCTAGACTATTTGAAGTCTTGCCATATCTAGCACTATGCTAAGGGTAATCGAATGATCTTATCCTTTCTGCAGGTACAGCCCGAGATCCTTCAGAGGATCAAGGAAGGGTAGGTGAGTGACTCATTTCTGATGGATATTATGGGGGACCTCAGCAGAGACTCTCAAGTTGATTTTAGTGTACGTGCAGATGGAGTTTTGAGATTTCAAGAGTAGCTATGTATGCCAAATGTTAAGGAACTGAAGGAAGAAATAATGAAGGAGGCATACAAGACTCAGTACACGATTCATCTCGGTATAAACAAGATATATCAGGATTTGAGGAAAAGGTTCTGGTGGAGAAACATGCGGAGAGAGATCGTGGCTTTTGTTAATCGATGTCTCGTCTGTCAGCAGCTGAAGGCTGAGTGGAGAAAGCCTTCTAGGTTATTACAGCCCCTGCCCATTCCTAGTTGGAAGTGAGAGGACATCTTAATGCAATTCGTGTCAAGATTGCCTAGAACTCCAAGAAATCATGATGCGATTTGGGTCATTGTTGACCAGTTGATGAAATCTGCTCATATTATAGCCATTCGGACCACGTACTCCGTCGATCGTTTGGCACAGTTGTCAACGAGATCGTGAGATTGCTGGCGTGCCAGCATCGATTGTGTCCGATTGCGATCCACGGTTCGTCTCTAAATTTTTGGAGAACTTGCATAGGGAGTTAGGGATGAACCTGAAGTATAGTACGGCGTATCATCCTCAGACGAATGGCCAGTCGGAGAGGACGATCCAGATACTAGAGGATATGCTTCGGGCTTTGGTATTGGAGTTCTATGGGAATTGGGATGATTTTTTAGCACTGACCGAGTTTGCTTATAATAACAGTTTCCAAGCACGTATCGAAATGGCTCCCTTTGAGGCACTTTATGGTAGAAAGTGTTGATCTCCCATTCATTGGGAGGAGACTGGGGATAGGAGGTTGTTGGGCCCAGATGTTATTCGGGAGATGTCGAAAAAGATAGCGGTGGTTGTGAAAAAGTTGAAAGTCGCCCAGAGCCGATGGAAGAGTTACACTGATCAAGGGAGGTCTGAGCTCAGATTCGAGGTTAGAGATTTTGTCTTCCTTAAGGTCTCGCCATGGAAGGGGATTTTCAGATTTGGCATAAAAGGGAAGCTGACGGCACATTTCATTGGACCGTTTGAGGTTCTTGAGCGAGTTGGCGAGGTGGCATACCGTCTAACTTTGCCACCGAGTTTGGCCAAGATGCACAACGTCTTCTATGTTTCCATGTAAAGGAAGTACATGTATGATCCATCTCACGTGATCATTTATGGTCCTTTGGCTATTGATGAGGATTTAACTTATCTAGAGGAACCGGTGGAGATCTTAAACCAGAAGGACAAAATTTTTTGCTCCAAGATGATTCCTCTTGTGAACGTTTTACGGAGGAACCACTCCCGTGAGGAGGCGACATGGGAAAGAGAGGACAGAATCCGGGAAAAGTATCCCCATCTATTCCGAGATATGTAGCTTATTCAAGTTTTGGATTCGTTAAATTTCGGGATAAAATTTCTTTAAGTAGGGGAGAGTTGTGAGGTTCCAGGTCTAAAAATATAATAAATATGAGAAAATCAATGTGATAATAATTAATACTAGACCTATTGAATGTACGAGTATGCGTATTGGAAGGAAAATCGGGTTGTAAATTGCTAAAATCCTGCCAGCAGACAGTGCCTGCTATGCGCTGGAGTGCAGGCTAGAGTGCAAAAAGCAGTGGCGCAATCAACAGGTCCCGCCTGCTGCGCCCTTGAGCGGATCTCGAGCGGTAAAATCTAGTAGCTTCCCCGCCCGCTGAGCACTCGAGCAGCGGTTGAGCAGTAAAATCCAGTAGCTGCCCTGCCCATTGAGTGCTTGTCCCTGCTCGAGTGCAGGCCGGCAGAGAGGCCGTGCTAGCCGCTCGCTCGCCCGGTGCTCGAGCCTCCTAACGGGTATAAAAACGTGACCTACTTTGCGTCTCTTCCACTTTTCTCACTTTAGAGGGTTTTTGGAGAGGAGAGAGGAAGAGCGCTGGTTTTAGAGAAAGGAGGAGGAGATCGAGCCATAGAGTCCGAATCCACTCGGGAGCCAGCTATAAAAGTGATAGCACGCGTCGAGGTAAGTGTTCTCATACTCACTAACTTTCCTCTTTTAATATTTTTCGGTTATTGTCGGCTATTTTTATGTCGATACCCATCCAAACCATGGAAAATGAGATACTCGTGACTTTAGACCAAGGATTATGTAATTTATTGTCCGATTTACTCACCGATTCGACCGGTGGAGTACCGTCAAACCCTAACCTATGAAAAATTGGAGGTTTTCCATTTCTACACCTCGTTTCGTTAAATTGACCCCAAAATATGAATCCCCACGTCCCAAATGTGTATATACGTCGGCCGCGCGATTGATCTCACAAGTCTTGACCGGTTCGCGGCTTCTGGGCCCTCTAAATGGGTGCTGACACTGTTCACCCGAGACATCAAAGGGAAATTGCATGTTTTTACCTTCATAAAATGTTGAAATGACTTTAGGATATGAATCCCCGCATCCCAAAAGTACGTATGTGTTGACCGGATGATCGATTCCACAAAATTTGACCTGTTCGCGGCGTTCGAGCCCTCTAAAAGTGGTCAAACAATGTTCATCTGAAATTGGGAGCTAAGTGTACAAGTTTTAGCTCTCTTCAATGGTGATGAAACTTATGACTAAATATTATGTCAAATTGTAAGCTCTAAAATGTGTAATTGTGCACTGGGAGCAAAGGGGATGCGTCCCAAAGGCTTCTAAGGGGGTGTTTGACCCACGAAGGTAAGTATAGTCAAACTCTCTTATGAGTTGAACTTAGTGGTTGAAAGATCTAAACTCCAAATGAAAGAAAGGAACAGAACGAGTAGATGGAAGGGAATCTACAAAGTGTAAGTGATGGATTTGGTCTCTAGGTTGGAGACATGTAATGGGAATGTGATTTCCCAGTTTGAGAATGTATATGGCAATAGTGGATTCCCCTTCAAGGATTAAGACTAATCTCGAAACTAGGACCACGGATCATAAGGGTAGTACCCTATAACTTACCGTGTACATTACGGTGGAAACCCAATGAATACTCTGACCGCTCCTGGGGGCTGGTGATGTTTAGGGTACGCTTTATAATGCTACTGTGAAAGAACGATGATTGCCCCGGTCCCTGGGGGATATGGGGCGATTGTGATGGCCGAGTGCTATAGGCCTAAAATGTAGCCGATGGTCGAGTGCTGTAGACCTAAAATGTAGCCGATGGTCGAGTGCTGCAGACCTAACATGTAGCCGATGGTCGAGTGCTGCAGACCTAAAATGTAGCGGGCCTTAGAATGTGTAGCAGATACATTCCTTTCCTCGTCCTCTCATATCGTTGGTTAGTATGATCTACTAGCTCGGGTCCACAAAGATTGATAAAAGCAATGAAAATAAGTGAACGTAACCAGAACAAACATGCGAACTAAATGATTCCCGATGTTCCCTCTCCTCGAATGTTTTTTTTATCCAATTTATATGATTCCCCTACCCAGTTACTACCTTTCCTGTATATTGCTGTAGTTAGTGATGTATGATTTCATTTGTTGGGTTGTACGCTCGTCCTTACTATATATCTTTCAGATGAGAACACGTTGATGTCCGACGAGACAGAGTAGACCATAGAAGTGCGATTGACAGCTAATATTGCACGCAGGGCTCGGGGCTGGGACTTAGCTGACTTTTGTGTATGAAACAGGAATTTTTGTCCTACTTTTGTAAACTGTATAAAACATGTATGATGATGATTGATGATGTTTAGCATGAATGAATGATGGATTAGATCCGCTGTATATTGTGGTTTTATGCTTCCGCAGGTCCTTTATATTGTGGTTATAATTGGGGTTCCTAGTTGGCATCCTTCCCCACCGGCATTATACTGGAGTTATAGTGTCGGTGCCGTCTCGGTTGATGTGGCGATTAGATCTTGTGTAGTGTGTTGAGTATTAAGTTATGTAGTTTTGTTGTAAATGGTTGTAGATTGTTGTGCAAGATTGATTTCCAGGTGTTTGTGTTTTAGCAAACGCTTGATTTATAAATGGTACACTGCCCAATTTTCTATAGAAAATCATAATTTTTAATTAGGAATACTAGTTTAATTTTATCCTTGAAGGAGGTTATTTAAGGAGAATAACCCGGTCTGTCAAAAGTGGCCTAACCTTTTGGCCTAAATTGTAGTTGACATGGTTTAACGTTATTGAAAATATGTGTAATCATTTTGCAAGTTAGTCTTTTAAAATCTTCGGTTCTTCAATTTCATGAAAACTTTATATTTAGGCATAAATTTGTATTTGAACTTCGATTTGAGATTTACAAGTTTGCCCAAGGATAGGAATTTGGTTAGTCTCATGCATTTCGATATGTGATTGGTCGCGAAACATGTTTTGGCTTATATGATTTCATTTCAACTTTTGTTTATTCGTATATAATTTGGATCTAGGTTTCACTTTGTTTAGTATATGTTTCATATGTATATGATAGTGGATCATGATTTATTATATGATATGATTTGATTATGAGATTTGACTCCAGATCACGATTTGTTAAAGTGTTCCGATTGGACATGTTTTGATACAAATTATGATTTGAGTACCAGATTACCCTTAGATTTTTTGTTAATTTTTGAACCCCTCCCTTTGATTTGTTTTATATGGTTGGTTATACTATTTGACCCCCTCTCTGATTGTTGACGTATGTGAGGTTTCGATTCTCATAATATTATAATTAGGAGTAATTAAGGTAATATAATTAAAATTAGACTTAATACATGTGAAAAAATTAAGTTTCAGGAGCGTAGGAAGAGGCAACTAGGGACACTCGTCGGGCGCTCGAGGAGGCACCATTGGCGGCCAATCTAGTGGTCTCACACTTATTAGGCACTCAAGCGCCCGCGGTAGGCATTGGAATAAGGAGCGGCATGCCTGTTACGTATTGAGTTGGTGCTCGAGTGCCAGCCTGTGATATAAAACCAGCGAGGGTAATTTTGTGTGCCATTTTCTAGCTTCCAACAAGAGAATAGAGAGAGAGAGAGCACGAAGGAGAAGAGAGAGAAGGAAGAGATCGAGTTTCTCGAGTCCGATTCCAACTTAGAGCTAGTTAGAGAAGTGATAGATTGGGTCGAAGCAAGTACACCCATATACTTTTCTTTTTCCTTTTGCACTTTTTGCTCCATTCTCTTCGGGTATTCTTGTTACAATACCCGTTTAAATTTATATTTTATAAAACCTATATATTGAGCATTATATATTTTAATTTCATGTCTCATTTCTAAGATTTGTGCTGTATTTCGCTCCACGAAACCCTAACCTGCGCCCCCTTGGCATTCCACTGATTTATTTGAGATTTATACATAATTTGGCCTTAGAAACTTAAAACCCTAACTTCATGGACGTGGGTACTTCGGATATTTGGTATTTATTCACATATATTTTGCATATGTTATTTTATGTATTCCGAAAATATTGTCAGACATGAATATTGTTGTTTATTCACATATATGTTATATATGTTATATTGTATATGTTCTGAAAATTATATTGTATCCATTTGTGAATAGATTTATTGTCTAGGAGTTCTAAAGTTATGTTTGTCTCATCGTGATAGGAATTTTTTAAACACTCCAAGTTTTATATTAATTTGTGCATGTAATTAAAGTCATGTGAAGATATGAACTCATAAGAAAATGATTATCTGCATCCATGTCAAAGTATTCGAAGGGAACTACATGATTTGTTATATTCGATGATTTGTTCTCTAGGGAGTGAGAATTTTGTATAAGTTTATGGTGGAACTTTTCCTTAACAATAAGTAATTATGGATTTATACCTTGGATTTGTATTTCAGATGATAGTATTTTTTGACATACCTTAAGATATTACTATAATAGCACGACAACTACCTCTGGGCCGTGGGGGACATGGTGGTATAAGCTTTATGGCCCCGTATATTAGGTTAAAGGTATACCGCTCACCATAAGATATTGAATTACGTGAGTTGTGCCTTTGAATGTATGGAAGCATACGCATTTCTTTCTTCATTCGGTCACATCGTTAGCTGGTAAGCCTTACTAGTCCTAATCTACAAAGATAAAGAAATTTTTGCATATTTTAGAACCTAAAAGATTAGAAATAAAATGAGAAAGATAAATATATTTCAGAAAGGTATTTGTTCATACTTCATATTTATGAATTAATATTATGCTATTATTCTCTTTCCTTTACTTTATTTTACATATATTGCTTATTGCCTTTGATTCTATTATACTTTACTGAGCATTTTGCTCACTCCTTGATGTTTTCTTTCCTTCAGATGAATAAGAGATTATACCCGATGAGGTAGAGTAGAGGATTAGAAGCTGGCTAAGTATGAAGACCTTGGAGGATTAATTTGTGGACTTAGTTTTATGGTTTTGTACTTTATGGAGTGCTTTTGTATATCATTTTGAGATAGATAAGTATTGATGCATGTATATATTGATGATGTATAGGTAGTTTAGTTTCTACTGTGCTAATGGATGTATATATTTTCGTAAGTTTTTATATTTTATTTAGGTACCTAGTGGCATCTCTTTTGAGCTGTTGTTGTATCTAGAGATATGATGATAGTGCCACAGATATGGTTGTGGTATTTTGGATCCTATGTATTTATTGTGGTTAAATGTATGCATGTTTGTAGGGTTATTGTATATGTCGTATTAGTTTGATATCCATATTACAGCCGAAACCTTGTTGGATTTTGGTTAGGATAATGGGGTTATCACAGTTGGTATCAGAGAAGAGATGTTTTAGGTTTGATCCAAATCTTATGTGGAAACTTAGGATAGTATAGGCTAGATTGAATAAGTAGATGTAGACATAGAACGATTAAGTTAGATCAGATAGTTTTAATTATCCTAATTTGTATAATTTAGACTAGAACTAAGATGGGATTGGTTGTCATGTTTAATTGTGTAGATTATAATGTCTTAGTTAATGTTCGAAACGTGAGCTAACCTATGTCATTTTATTTTAGAAGGATATTAGCAGCTAACCATGCTACCAAGACAAAGGTCAACCTGTGGTGGTGGCCGACCACAAGATCAAGAGGAGGAGTACCTCAATCTGCTTAGGAGAATGGCAAACATTATAGAGAACATGGGGCAGAGGAATCTTGCCCCATTGGCTGTTCTAGCCCCGGTTCAAGCTCCCCCTAATCTTAAACCATCTACTTATGATCGATTCAATTAGGAGAGAGTTCCTGAGTTCCTACAGGAGCCCGACCTAATTAAGGTGGACACGTGGTTTCAACGGTTGATGTAATGGCCCAAATCATAGAATATAGAAAATTCCTGATATCAAATTACAATTACCTAAGGATGATAATCCGGTAAACAAGTGTTGACCGGAAGACATGAAGAAGGTGTAATCCGTTCAACATAAAATGTTGACCGGAAGGCGTGATCCGTTCAACGTAAAAGGTTGACCGGAAAATGTGAATGGAAGGAAGGACGGGAAAGAGGAAATTAATCCGGTCAACGCCAATTAGTTGACCGGAATGTATTTAAATAAGAAACATGAATCTGGCCAAGGTCAGTTGACTGAAAATTTAATGAGGAAACTCTTCGAGAATGTAAGCCTATAAATAACATACTCTGAAATATTCCCCCTAGTGTGGAACATAAATAACCTAAAAATTTAATGAGAAACTCTTCGGAAATGTAAAGCCATAAATAACATACTCCAAAATATTTTCCCTAGTGTGACCAAACCCAAACGATGGCCGCCAGACCCAAGGCCTATAAATAAGAACTAGAGCGCGTGAGAAAGAGGTACGCAATAGAATTTTCCAGTAAAGGGGGACCAAAGGTTCAAGGTGAAGTAAAAGAAGTCCAGGCTAGAGTACTCACCCTTGTTTTAAGTTCATGATTATGCATGTTTGCAATGCAAGTACATCTAATTTCTGATGAACTTATGTTTTAGTATATATGATGTTTCTTCTGTTCATATGATTTAAGGAAGAATTGTTCTTAATCGCATGACTGTTATTCATGATGTTCAATTTTTTTTCTGCTTGAAGTATTATTATTTGTTGATCTATATGAACTTCGATAATTGCATATTTAAAGAAAAGACTTTTGACTCTTCAGCCATTGTTAAAAAGGAACTCCGGCTTTCAGTAAAAAGAACTCCGGCTTTCAGTAAAAAGAACTCCGGCTTTCAGTAAAAAGAACTCCGACTTTCAGTAAAAAAGAACTCCTGCTTTCAGTAAAAAGAACTCCGACTTTCAGTAAAAAAACTCCTGCTTTCAGTAAAAAGAACTCCGACTTTCAGTAAAAAGAACTCCGGTCTTTGTTGAAAAGAAATTCTGAATTTTGAACTTCGGCTTTTGTTGAAAAAGAGCTCCGGCCTTTGTTAAAAAGAAACTCCGAATTTAGAACTTCGACTTTTGTTGAAAAAAAACTCTGGCTTTTGAACTCCGCCTTTTTAAGAAAAGAACTCCACCGTTTGAAGAAGAACTTCGGCTTTTGAACTCCGGCTTTTTAAGAAAAGAACTCCGCCTTTTGAAAAAGAACTCTGGCTTTTGAACTCCGATTTTTGTTGAAAAGACCTCCGATTTTAAGGAAAATGGACTTCGGCTTCTAAGATCGAGGCTATAAGAACAAGAAAAATGTATGTAATCCGGACAGCAAGTGGAACTCTACGACTTTCGGCTTTCGAACTATGACGTATGGCCATTAAAAGACATGAACTAAGAACCCATTTTTTTATTAAACTTGCTGTTAAAGATGGATGAAGGATATTGGAGTGACACTCGAGGACTGCCTCCTGGGCCACGGGGGAAAACTTTTAGTGGCATAAGACTTTTGGACTATGGCCCCATATGTCTGATTAAAGGCATTACCTCTTGCCTCGGGGAGCATAATGAGAGGATATGGCCTTAGGTTGTGGGGTAACACACAACCCTTCCTCGATGTGGTTTGCTCCCGTCCGGTCCCTAAAGATGATAAGAATTATGAATGGTTTTTATGAAACTTCTTAAGACAAGATAATAAGAATAAGATCAAGAAAATTCTGAACTAAAGAAGAAATTATATGGTGATTTTATATGTTAAAGTTATGATGAAAACCCTTACTTTGGTCTAATTATATGTATGTTTATGTTTTCTGCATATGAGTATCTTGCTGGGCTTTATAGCTCACTCTTGCCACTTTTCAGATGACAAGAGGCTTATGGAGGACGAAGTTGAGTAGAACCATATGAAGTAGCTAGACGGCATAGCAGGTCGGAGCTGATAAATGAAGAACTTGATTTATTCCTTTTGATGTTTTGAGAAGACTTGTAGAACAGTTTTCGCTGCATAAGAATCTATAGATGTTAGCATGTTTCTGTGATTACTTTTTTGATAAATGAAATTGATAATTCTAGTAAGCATATGAGGTCATTTCGAGGTATTCACGTCTGAAAAAGCACGTTTCGGTGCTCACGTGTTTCGACCCCGTTAAATAAATAGCGGAAGTAATAATAAATATTAAATATCTAATACACGTAAAAGATATTTAACACTAGATGCATACGAGACTAGCAATCATGCACAATATAAACAATCACAAGCAATAATTAAGAGCGATAAAGATAAAGACTCAATTTTTGGTGACAAAGTGAAAACTCGATACCACCGGTATCGAGAAAAACACTCCGGGCTTCAACGGCTAGGGAAACAATGCACTATGAAAATCAACTTACAGCCCAGGTGGTAACGACGCGCTAACCTAGCCGAC
>JAODPA010134726.1:3280-14784 GCA_025585075.1 Nepenthes mirabilis
AGTTAGCTTTTTTTTTTTTTTAAAATCCTAACCGTTTTACATAATTCTGATTGAGGAAGATTAAATTAACTCAATCTCTTAAAAAGGAAGAGACGCCAAATTCGGGAGTGTGTTGTATTTCGGCAAGCACGCAACTTCTGTTTTTTCTTTTTATTTTCTGGCTGGGCAAGATTGAAGACGAGGTCTTGCGGTGGTTCTGATATTCCTTGTGCAGCTCCAACCTCGACGGAACAGGCGTAATAGCGAAGATTTTCCATTTCTTCTGTGAGTGAGTAACGACGATTGCCAATCTCTCTCTCTTTCTTTAGAGCACCAGTAACGTTCCTATCCTGCTGAAACAAAGATTATCTTGAGCAATTTGGAAGCCCTCAATCAGGGCGTTCCAGGACCTCGACATCAAATCGGCAAGACAATGATGTTGATTTTTTTAACTGAAAAGTTGTTAGCTGTGGCATCGTCGTTTTTGTTCTGAATGCGTCGGTGGCAAAAGAAGGTTAGGGGGTTCTGACGATGGACACCTTGCAAGATCTAATTGAAGAAGGAAAAGTTCGTGCCATATGGTGGGCCATATGTATATTCGCTATTTCTTATTTTTTATCTCGTAAGTCTTCCTTCAATCACAGTTCATTTGATTTTGATAGTCCTGCAATTAATTTGCTTGTTTCAGTGTCTTTTGCATTTCAGTCTCGTTCACGACTTCTAATTGCTTGTTTTAGTTCCTTTACTCATAGTCCGTTTACGGTGTTTTTTAAGCATACAAAAGTTATTGATTTGGATGAAACCTAATTGTTCAGGCCTTATTTTGTTTGTGGCGTCTTTTAATGCAGATACGAGTAAATCATTGTGGATGAACATTCCAATTTCAGTTCTCATTGCTTTGGCGTTGCGCATGCTGACAACTAAGGTGGAGTTCCGTTGGAAAGTTCCTCCACCAACCCGTAAACAAACGTTTTTATCTCATTTGGAGAAGAAACAATTGTCCGTGAATGATTCTCGTCTGTCTACTACGATTCCCCAGCCAAGATGGAAGAGGAAAATTGATTCACCAATTGTAGAGGCTGCAGTTGAAGAGTTTATTGACAAAATTATACAGGATTTTGTCGTAGATTTATGGTATTCTGATATTACACCGGACAAAGAGGTGCCGCAGCAGATACGTGCAACTGTTCTGGATGCTCTTGGGGAACTTGCAGTAAGGCTAAAGGAAGTAAACCTCGTTGACTTGTTAACCAGGTAATTCTTTTTTTATTCTCAGTAACCCCCTTCTTGAAGATTCCTATGCTCCATGCAGATTGTGGCAGTTGTTGCTCACGAATAGTCAGAAACCAGACTATGGCTAATTTTTCAGGGATATAGTTGACTTAATAGGGGATCACATAGAACTTTATAGAAGAAACCAAGCTGCTATCGGTGTGGATGTTATGGGAATGCTGTCTTCTGAAGAGAGGGATGAAAGATTGAAGCACCATCTCATTGTTTCCAAAGAGCTTCATCCGGCTTTGATATCTCCCGAGTGTGAGTACAAGGTATAGTGCAGTCTTCCTACGAGTCACTTTTTGTTTATATGAATTATTATTTGCATTTTTCACTTACTACTGGTACGATACAGTTTCTCCAGCGTCTTGCGGGTGGAGTGTTAGCTGTGATTCTGAGGCAAAGAGAAGCTCAATGCCCACTTGTTCGCTGTATTGCGCGGGAGTTTTTCACTTGCTTAGTATTGCACCCTATTATCAATTTTGCTTCTCCCATGTGAGTACTAGCGAATATCTTTTGCTGTTCAATTTTTTACCTCCATTTGCTTATTTGACTAGAGTGTCTGGTTAAAAACAACTTCATGATGATTTCTTTGTTTCTTGTCCTCTCACTTTCAATGATGAGTAGATTTTTACTAGTCAAGGAAGGGCTTGTAACTACACATAGCATGGGAATTGGCCTTTGATACAGATTGCCTCCCCTTTTGTACTATATGTTGCTAAATGATGCAGATTGCATATTCTTGTGTTTTTCTGTCGTATCAATCCTCTTGGTGACCAAATAATCGGCATGATATCATTGATTCGTAATAGCTTTCAGCAGGCCTTTTGTTTTCCACTTCTCTCATCCTTATTTTATTCTATTTCTGTCAGCAGCGGTCGAATTTCAATATTTTTCATTTCTCAATGGTGTCAACATTCATCTTCTCTCCCTCTCTTTCTTTGTGCATAGTATTAGTTACATTACTCATCATCTCACAGCTTCTGCTATTAACACAAAGTTATGTAATGTTTCCAATCAAGAATGTGATTTAGTCAATGGTTGGCTTCCCTTGATGAATATCTAATCCGTTTTTGCTCAACTCATCCATTTTCTTCTTATAGGTACATCAATGAGCTGATTGAGTACCTTCTTCTCAGCAATATGGATGTTTTCAGTCGAACGGAAGGTGGTGATCAGTCATCTGAGGCACACAATGATCATTCTCTTCATATTGGAAGTGTACTAAATGCTGAATCTTCCTTAAAAGAAGACGATGTATCCCATAATCAAGAAATTGGGAGAAGACCAGGTAAAAGTGACAATTGGAGAGAAAAAGCATCGAATGTTTTAGTAAGTCCCTCTTCAAACATATTCCCCGGAGAGACTTTTCAATCACACACTGCTGACTGGGCAAGGATTTTGGATGCTGCAACTCGGCGAAGAACTGAAGTTCTTGCTCCTGAGAATCTTGAAAACATGTGGGCCAGGGGAAGACATTACAAAGACAAACTCAAAGATGGCACTAGAGGACCTCGAGCACCTGGGACCAAGGGTGTGTTTAACCCCAATACTGGGCTTATGAAAGAATCTTTGAAGGAAACATTAACAAGCAGTACCAGTAACATAGGAACCGATGATAAAGGCATGCACTTGCCTCCATGGTCAGGTCATAATGCTCTAGTTATGCAGGGTAACAACAAGGGCACCAAAATGTCTGATGATCTGGACAAGGAATATACTTTCCAGGGTGGGCCTTTCATTGATGACGTGAAGAATACTAGAGCTGTTGCAGTGGATGGAATCCGAAGTAGGCTTAAGAAATCTAATAGCACTTCTGCTTTGAGAAATGACCTTGATGAAAAAAATGACAATATTTCTGAAAGTAAAGGGCTTTTTGTGTCGGAGGAGTTCTATACCACAGATTTCGGAAGACAAAGTGTAGAACAGAGATTTAATGGTCCATCAGATTCTGTTATCCATGCTGAGGGTTCACACTTTCCCAAGCTTCGGTGCCGGGTGAGTTTTTTCTTCCCACACTTCTTTGGTAGAAGTGCTGGAGGACTATCAGTTACGGGGAATACAGTTTTTTGTTCATGAAATAAAAAGGAGCATTAGATTTGAGTTGAAGAGTGAGTAAATGTTCGACGTCTCCATGCTAATCACCACTGATTGACATAACCTATGCACCTACAGGTTCTTGGAGCATACTTCGAAAAAATTGGATCTACATCTTTTGCTGTGTACTCAATTGCTGTGACTGATGTGGAAAATAACACTTGGTTCGTAAAAAGAAGGTCTTGTATCATTTCCTTTACCATGTTTATTATTATATTATATATGTTAATGTCAATTTGTTATCTTCACTGCTGTAAGGGTTTTTTGGGTGATATGAGATCCTGTTGTCGATCTTGCTCTTCTCAGTTGTATGGAGTTCTTGGAAGCCTAGTATAGCACATGGTGGATTAATTTCTCAGGCTTGTATTTTTTCCCCCTGGCAGATACAGGAATTTTGAGCGTTTGCATCGACATCTCAAAGATATACCTAACTATAATCTACATTTGCCTCCCAAAAGGATATTCTCATCTAGCACAGAAGATGCCTTTGTGCTTCAGCGTTGCATTCAGCTTGATAAATATCTTCAAGTATGATTGGTTGCCCATATTCCACTCTTAAGGCCAACTCTTTTATAGTTTTGTCCTATGGCACTTAAATTTATTATCTTTGCTCAGGATCTTCTGTCCATTGCTAATGTTGCTGAACAGCATGAAGTGTGGGATTTTCTTAGTGTTTCCTCAAAGGTGCTTATGTTGATATTTTTGCTTTAGCAATTGAAGTATCATTGACTTTCTTTTCATACCGTTTCCTAAAATGATCTCTGAACTGGTCTGCATCCATATCTTTGTGTCATGAAGAACTACTGTTTCGGAAAATCGTCTTCAGTGATGAGAACCCTGGCAGGTATGTCATTCTTATTTGTTGAGACATTTCTTACTGGATGCTTTTAGAAGTTGTTCACAAGAGCATGAACTCTCCATTTGAAATTTGTATCCTGTAGTTAATAGGGAGTGCATGATATGGTTTCCAATATGGAAAAGGTTCCTTCCAATTTCTGTTTTGTTGTGTGATTGATGCTTGACTTTGATGCTCCAGTCACCTGCTCTTCAATGGTACTTTTTAAATATTTTTTTTTGTATTTTTTTACTGGGACAAGCCACAATGTTGCACACGGTTAGTGATCATGAACTTGTTGCCATGTAAGTTTCATGTGCTCTTTTCTTGTACAACAACAGCAACAGCAACCAAAGCAGTGACTTTGGTTTATCAACCACAACCAAAGCAAACCCTTTGGTTTAGCAATGACAACCAAAGCAAACCCTTTGGTTTCTAGTGTTTAAGGTAGGCTTTGTGAATCTTCTTTCATCCAACTTGATTTAGGGCAACATTCTTTGAAAGATGACGCATGTTCAAATCTTTTTTGGTTACTTGTCCGTGTATTCGTAAGCCTATTTTCCCTCTTCATATAGCCTCCAGCCTCAATAAAACCCCTTTCACCTGGACATCATTTGGCCAATGTTTAAGGTGTTTTCATTGAAATGTGTTTCTCTCAACCTTTCTTGTATAGTTTGTACTTCTAAATTTTTTAATACATCTTCAGTTGTGAATGCCATTTTTAGAGTGGTGCCACATTCTCAGGCTCATAAATTTCATGTTTTCTCAGGCGGAATACACCTAGGTTTCTGGGAATTCTCTGGATGGTGAAACTTTTTTTTTTTTTGTTATGCTTTGTTTAGTTCATCCTATGAAGAGAAATTGTTTTATTGCATCTGCTCATAAATTATGATACTTATGCACATTTTGTGCATGCTTCATATAGCCGATTGATTGACTGCCTAAGCTTTTTCTTATGTTTTTTGATTGACTGCCTCAGCTTTTTCTTACGTTTTGATTGTTCTTTCCCTCAACCCAAAAAATTGAATGGTCATCTCTCTCTCTCTCTCTCTTTCTCATATGTGAATACTCACCCCAAAATTTGAACAGTCAATGTAGATGATGCAGTTGATGATATTGTACGGCAGTTCAAAGGGGCTTCAAGTGGATTGATGCGCAAGGTTGCAGGTTCTTCATCTCATTATGAAGGTTTACCTTCTGTGTCAGTCAGAAACTTGTCCTGGAATGCAGATGAGTTAAAAAGTCATAGTTCTATGAACAGCTCTATTGAAACATATAATAGTATTTCCGATAATGAGGAAGGTGGAAAAGATGGAATGCCTGGTCATGAGGAAGCCGTTTCTGGTGCACAAGCTAATGGTTGGCATTCAGATAATGAGTTGAACACGAAGTATTTCCCACCACGGGTGTTCAAACGGATTGAAGATTATGAAAGTTCAAATTCTGAGATGAAGCATGGCGCAGAGCTGAACTCTGTATGGAAAGATGCTGGAGGATCATCAAGTTTGCCAGTTCTTTCTGATCATGTGGATCCCATTGGAGTTCCACTAGAGGTATCTTGCTTGTACAAACATATTTTTCATTTGAAGCACGGACAAAAGAGTGTTTAAACCTTTAAATTTATGTATAGTCATTAGTAATCTGGTTATCTTGATTACTTTGTTTTTTTTTTTTTTTGGGACGATGGTCAAAAATTTTAATCGGTTTCTGTAGCGTTTTCTTGACTAGTGTTTTTTTTTTTTCCAAATTCAACACGGATTTACCGATTTGTTAAGGTGGAATTTGTCTCTTTTATCTTGACATCCTGTAATAAATTAAGACAGGAAACTCATCCACCACTATACCTTGTTTTATGAAATTTATGTTCCCGTTTTTCTGTCCTTCTATTCAAGTCTACTACTTGAGATAATGCAGTGAACTATGTCACCCAACCCTTTTTCAGACTTGTGCTTGCCTTGTGTTTTAGTTCACTACCATCTTTAACTTCTAATAATCAAGCCTTTTGAGTTTTACCAGCCCTTCTATGTTTTATGCTTGAAAAACTTGGGGTTGTGTTCTGTATTACATTTGTAATTCTCATCCCATATTTTCATTGCAGTGGACACCGCCTAATGTGAGCGTACCTGTGTTAAACCTGGTTGACAAGATATTTTTACTTAACAGAAGAGGCTGGATAAGGTCAGTTTTTTTTCCTCTCCCCTGCTCTGAATGTTTACCAATGATGCCTTTTCATTGTTTAGAATATTTTTGTCATAGCTTGGGATTATGTCAAAGTAGACACTGTTTAATAGTTACAAGGTGATTCTAGATTGAATTGATGCTGTCCAGGAAATGTGTTAAGCTGCCTTGATTTATTGCAACTTCTAACACTTGTATTAAGTAGACAACTTTATTCTCAACTTGGAAGTTTATTCTTCAAATTTTAATCTTGGAAGAGTCTTTGTTCAAATATCTACCACTTGAATATGAGTTGGCGTGTAGATCAGATTTAGAGTTCCTTCTTTGGCCTTTTCATTGATGACATGCGAATCTGTCTTCTCTTGTTTAGCTTTATCATGGTGAATAGGATTTTTCACAATGTTTATGGCCACTAAATTGCCACAGAAAAATTTCAGACTTTTTGATTGGCACCCTTATTAAGTAATTATTTTTGCCTAAGAAGCACGAACATTCTCCCAATGTTAAAGTGTTAGTATTTGTCATATATCGGACACTGGTACACTTCTGATAGGTGTTGGACATACTTCAAAATGTGTCCAATTTTCTTTATTATTATTATTTTTTTTAAATTTGACATGTTTTGATACGTCTTGGACATGTTTGGACATGTTTTGGCTTGAATATTTTTACTTTTATTCCATATCTTTTTGTAACTATAAAGTGTAAGGTTGAAATATAGATGTTGATCAATATAAGTTCTTTTATTATATTAAGGTTTGCCTTAGTTTATCAAGTTATATTATTATTCTTATTCTACTATAATAGTTTATTAAAGATGTTATAACATAACTCATTTATACTTTTTAAGTTTTAGCCATGGCCCATAACATATGCTTCTAGCAAGGGCCCTATATTCCGCTTTGGCATTGCTTTTAGCAACAACAAACCTTTTTGCTCCGCTAAGCTACTATTTTTCCCCACACGTAAGTACAATAACCGGCAGTTGATACTCAATCAACAATGAATCTGGTCAAGTTAGCATCCAGGAAAGTCTTGACCTTTTATTTTCTCCTTTTGTGAAATAGTCTTCCTTTACCAAGAGTCATATTTAAGCATCTAAGAATTCAATAAACTATTTTGAGGTATTCTTCATTTGAATTATTCATAAATTTATTTAGAATGCGGTCGAATACTTTATGAAATAAATGGAGTAGTACTAAATATAGCCAAAAAGGCTATCTTAACTAGGAAGTCTATGTTTGGCCATGTAAAAGGGAGATAAATTAGTTCCCCACAAGTCCTCGATATTTTTTTGTGTCTAAAGTGAGCTACCTTGTAGAAATCGGAGTTTATAATTTGGATCCATTTGAGTGTTTTACAACTTGATTTTCAACATTGGGGTTTCTTTTAGTAGGTCTGAGGTACACTTCCATTGTGAGACTATAAATCCCTTTTTTGAGCAAGCAACCTCAAGGTTTAGGAATTATTTAGTGATCCTAGATCTTTGACTTTAAATTCCAAGTCGAGTTTCTTTTAAGCTTTTTATTTCTTTGGTGTAGTCTCCTGTCACAACTTAATCATCAACACAAGCAATTAGAATAGTAATTTTCTTGATGGGATAAAATTTTATAAACAAGATATAATTGACTTGACTCTGAAAAGATCTGTACGTTTTAATTGCGTCGTAAACCTATCAAACTATACTTTGGGAGATTGCTCAATACCATATAGAGATTTATGGAGCTTAGAAACCTTATTAGCATTGGTTTTAATTTTAAATCCTTACGATATCTCCATGTATAGTTACTCTTCTAGATCATTATTGAGGATGACATTTTTTACATCTAATTAATGTAGGGGCCAATCATAATTTGCTGCTAGTGATAGCAAGACTCGGACCGTATTAATTTTGGCGACTAGTATACTCCCATTGGGATTATATTTGACAAGAAAGATCTATTTAAATTGTATCGGCTGCTTTCCTCTAGGAAGATATGGGATTTCCCATGTACCATTTCTTTTCATAGCATTCATCTTTTCTGGAATTGATGTTCTCCATTCTAAATTTTCTAGAGCATCATGAATGCTTCACGAGATCTCTACGTTGGACATATTAGTGGCAAATGCCCGATATCTTGGTGATAGACTTTTATAAGGAAAAAGTTGGATATTGGATGTTGAGTATAAGATCTCACCACATTCCTTAAAGCAATATGAATGTCACCATTGAAGTTGGATATTGGATGTTGAGTATAAGATCTCACCCCATTCCTTAAAGCAATATGAATGTCACCATTAGTAGTAGTATCAGTCTAGAGAGTATTACTTGGAATATTCAAGCTTAGTCTTGGATTGGACTCGTGGCTTTCATTAGGAAGTGTGTGATCCTTTATCTCTTCTAAGGCTCCTTTTCTCCTTTATTAGACAATAAGATCGTTGTTAACAGCATGTTGTTTGGAACTATTTGTGCCAGTTCCTATTTTTGGAGGAATGATGGGTTCTTTTTTGGAGGTTTGATAGGGAGAGAAGATACTCGACTTAGGAAGTCAAGCCAAAAATTTCTTCTTGTTTTATAAATTCTCCTTTTGAATGAAAGTTTTTGAATATCACTTTTGGAAATGGTGACATCCATAGATATGTAGAACTTTTGAGTGATAGGAGAGTAACACTTGTAACCCATTTTTGTCGAAGAGTAGCCAAGAAAGAGGCATTTGATTGCCTTTTGGTCAAGTTTGCTTCAGTATTGTTGATGTATATGACTGTGAACAACTGTGGTAAACCCAAGTACTTCTAATTGAAGGGATGTGATGATTTAGGCTTCCATATAGGATTGAAGGAGTACTTCGTAAGATGTTTGCAATTTTAGGACTCTTGATAGCATGCAATTGATAAGGCGTGTGGCTGGGAGAACTCTCCCAAAATACTTGAGAACATTAGAAGTGAACATGATGGATATTGCTACTTCGTGGAGGTGGTTGTTTTTTCTTTCCACCGCTCTGTTTTGTTAAGGCGTGTCAACGCTTAGAGCTTTGATGTACTATTTTTTGATTCATCAAATATTATAAAGTATATCGTTGAAGTATTCTTTTACATTATACAATCTGCACAATTTTTTTTTTTTTTTGCTAGAATTGAGCTTTGATCATCCGATTGAGGTTCTTGTAGATAATGCTCACCTTTGATTTGTCATTACCCGGGTGTGATCATCGACAACTATGATGAACCATTGAGCTCCTGACATGATGACTTTCAAAAGTCCCCATATACCGCTGTGGATAATGGTAAATGGATGAGATAAATTGTACTCGTGAGTTGAGTAATTGTTTCTCATGTGTTTGGGTAACTGGCACACCTCACATTGAAAAATATCGGGATTGATTTCATTGAATATGGTTGGAAGCAATCTTTTTAATACCTAAAATTGGAATTACATAATCTATAGTGTCATAACATAACTGTACTATGATTAGTAGCCAGAATAAGAGAAATTGGAAGGGAAACAATGTTGGCTACTTGAGCTTGATCCCTTAGATTATTAGTCATCAAGGAGATAGTGTCCCGACATTGCTTAGCATTGCCAATCATCCTCTCCTATTCCAAGTCTTGAAATTCATAATAATTTGAGAAGACTTTAGCAGTACATTAATCATGAACAAAAATATCAGTATCAGTATTGGTCACGACCGTATTGGTAGTGCCTTATCGGGTGATACTTAGCGGTATCAGCCGTATTGGATACAATTTTTTTCATAATCATATCAAAATTGAGATAATACTAAAATTTAACCACATTAATCCCACATTTTGCATATTTTAAGTATTTTAGATAATTTGTACTCAATGAATTAATATTTTAATATTAATTTATAAATTAGCAAATATTAAAAATAAAACCAAATAAAAAGAATGAATTGTCATTCACTACTAAATAACATGCATGCAATTTATNTGGAGTGGGGATCTGGTGGGGTTGGTGGAGAGAAGGGAGGGGATGATGTTCTACCTTCTAGCATGTCAGATGATTTTCAATTCTACCATTGTATGTCCATTTGAGATTACTATGAACTGATTAAATAACTAGTCCTGCAACTGGCTAAGCTAATAGTATTATTTTCCTTCAATAAAGGTGTCTCTGTTGTGCTATCTTCACATTATTCTCTTCTTCATGACTATGGACATTAAATATGACTTTAATGATATCCAATTCTATGTCTTTTTGGCAATTGTTAGACATGGGCATTAACTAGATTACCCTTGTTATTGCACGTTTAATCCATAAGGCCCTGTCTCTTTAGCTGGTCTTCATTTACATTGCTGCAGGAGACAAGTCTTTTGGATATCAAAACAAATATTGCAGTTAGTCATGGAAGATGCTATTGATGACTGGCTTATAAAGCAAATTAATTGTCTTAGGAGAGAAGATGCTATTGCTCAGGGAATTCGGTGGGTCCAAGATGTAAGGACTGAAACATTGTTATATCGTCATGATGTCAAACGAAATTTTTTTTTTCTTTTTTTGATAAATCCACTTGATGCAGTTACATGCAGTCCAATGAACCATAATACTATTTTGTAAAAATACCGAATAATTTCAAAAAATTGGGGTATCTTTAATGCCTGTTGCCCCCAGCCTTGCACCATTGGACTTATATATGTCCACTTTGAGTTTCCTTTTCTGCTAATTATTGATGACAGTGCCCTGGATGCCTGCTGGGATGCCCGGGGGCTAACTTTGGCCTGACTTGGTAACTGAATTTTTGTGGCCTGACTTGTTAACTGACTTGGTACTTTTTCTTCAGGTTCTTTGGCCTGATGGGAAATTCTTTCTCGAGTCAGCAGTTTCTCATGGCACATCAAATGTAACTGAATTTGGCTATAGATCTTCTCAAATTACAAATCTTTCACCAAGCAATAAGTTCTTCCCGCCTAGTTGTTTTGAGGTTCAGCTTGAGGCAGCACGAAGAGCTAGCAATGTCAAGAAGATGATCTTTAGTAAGTTATCCTCATGCTGTGATATGTATGTGTTTCTTTTTTGATTCACTTAAGATTTCTTGTAGAAGCCATAAAATGCTTGTTTGATTATCGGTTTGTGTGTTCAACTTTTGATATTTATTTAGACCAATCTTCTATTCTTTTTCCATTGCCCTATTTTGGGGGG
>JAODPA010134737.1:0-16490 GCA_025585075.1 Nepenthes mirabilis
ACTGGTGGTTGTACTTCAATTAGGCAAGGCAAATCCCAAATAGGCAAGCATCCAACACCACAGAGGAATTATGTCAAAGTTGGGGAAGAAAAAATAATTATCATGACAAAAAAATTAAAAAAAATTGTCACTTTTATCATACCTTCTTTCCCACCAGTGCTCTAACTGGAGCGCGGTGTTTCTTGTCCCACTGTCAGAATTCCCCAGTTTGATTCATGAAACTAAAGTAGTCTTAGGAAAGGCTAAAAATATAAACTACTAACAAAAGATTGTTAATCAATGTCACATCTCCTTCTATTAGTTTACTAATGTTGCATGCTTGCAATGTAAACAACTGGAATGCTAAGTCAAAAAAAAGATGACTAATAACAGAAGTCTTCTAAATCACGGAAGCATAGTTTTGTTAATGTGCAAATATTACACGATTCCAATAAAAAATATTGGAAAAAGCATGTATGCTAATATCTTCATCACTAAATCCTGATGTAAGCAAAGCAATTATTTACAAGAGCACATGCACAGGCAAACTCGTATCTGCTTAGACATAGACAGACAGAGAGGGGGGGTGATGAGATCAATTCCTATAAAAAAAAAAAAAAAAACTTCTAAAGTGTGGCATGCCACCCATCAACTTCCACCTGCAATCACAGTAAAGCCTACTGCATTTCTACCTAAATTCACAGACTTAATTATTTGCCTACTATGCCTATTCTAATGTCATTATTTTGCAAGATAGAAAATTTCTATATGCAATTGAATGCCAAATCAATGATAACCCAACTGCAATGAGGATGAACTGTGGCCCATAATTTACACAATGATGCAATTTTTACATAAAACACACTACAACTAGAGACTTAGAACAGCAATTTGATGTAGCAAGAAAAAAGGTTACTTATTATTGTTTGCTACACGGCCATGCAGCAGAATGTAAATGCATATAAAACCACCCAAGACTTCTCATTAAATATGCATCACTTACTAATATATACCTAAGTGCCGTCTTCCCCTGGATACACTTCTTCAAGTATTGCCTCAGATTTTCTTTGCATTGTTCAGGTCTTTAAACACATTTTCTTTCCTTTTTCTGCAACAACCCTCCCTGGATGAAGGTATAACCACATTTCCAGTTCAATATATAATGGTTGCAGCAAATGAAGAACAAACCTTTTCTTTCAAGATCAACAGTCCCCCACTCCTCTGATGTCATTTATTGCATCCTCAAAGCACTAGCAAAAGCAATTTTGCATACTTCCTAAAAGGAAACCTCTGAGGTTCAAGATAAAATCTGACACTTGACCAATAATTCTTCTGAGATATCTCTTTCAAATGCCTAGACAACTCTACATGTTCAATGTCTAGCATTGATCATATTGCTTCTTTTCTTCAATAATATTACTTTCGTTAGCAATTAATAGCACTTGATTACGCAAAAAACAAAAAGATTTTAAGTTGTTAAGCACATTCAAGGGACAACATAATCGAACCGATCCAGAAACCTCAGCCTTTTGGCCTTCAATTTGGCCTTCAAGGTGCTTTTCTCTGACACTGCACAATGACCTTTTGCTTCTCCCCAACATATTATCAAGCTTTCTGGTGTGCATCTCCAGGAAAATATACTCCTTGTGTTAGGATCACAAATCACCTTTTGCAAGACACCAACTTCATCATCTTTTGCACGTATATCAGCTTGTGGTTTCTCAATATTCTATTTCGTCAGAGATTCTCATACTAATGATATCAGCAACATATTTTTGTGATGAATAAAAGTCAAAATATGATTCCAAAAGGTGAGACATATACTATCAGTTCCTTCTATGCTTTGTTTAAAAGTATGGCGGCCCATGGCCCACTTCTACATGCTGGAAACTTATCATAACCGTTAACTGTCATATCAGGTACATTTCGTGGTCAGGTTAAAGAAAGAAAGAAACTAACAGTGCAACGAGAATTTCTTATCCAACCGGACAGTTCAACAGATGGTTGTCACCAAGTCAAACTACCCGCCAACCCCTTCACTACCTAACATATAGTAGCACTTCACCGTGCAATTTACAAAAGATAAGTTTCAGGAGTTCCACTCTGCAGTTTTCAAATTTCAGGACATCACCACATGTAGGACTATCTACATTTTAACTTCCACATCCCTCCAAAATAATTCAACAGTAGGGACAAAGCACCAATTATCAAACATGCATATAACCACAAATAAGAATGGCAAAGGCAGTCCTATCTGCATGCACAATTAAGAAGACAAAGTGCAAAAAACCAAAACTGAGCTCTCTTCTTGCAATTCAATTAAAATAAATTAGTTATTGTCGATAACAAACCATCAAATTTAAATTATCTAAATCATATTGATTAAAACATCACTTGTTATTGATTCCTAAATATGCTAATGATTTTCATGTGTTAAAAGTATTATTTTGATGTTGTGCCCAAATACATTTTTCCATCACCTTTTGATGAATGATTAACATGTTACATGTTACGCCTAATTGATACCTATTTTGCTTGTTGGGTGCCCCATGATAGAACTTCTTTTTGCTTCTTAGGCTACCCATCCTAACAGGCTACTATACGAAGCTTTTCACTATACTTTCAAGCATAGCATCACTATTGCACAACAACTGAGCACAAAATGGGACCCTGATACAACATTAGCAAATGTTCCATGGTGGTGAACAACAACCAATCTGAGAGATGTCTTTTCAAGGGGAAATTTTTTCCTTCCTTTGTGAAAGAGTTGGAAAAACCATTAAAGGGTAGAGACCATCATATATTGCAAAATGAATAATCAAGCGTCACTGCTGTTGCTAGTTATGGAACAGGTTTTAGGATTAGCATAACTCTACGTACGTAGCAAAGATATAACATGTCACTAGTATGTGCTTCCTCACTAGGTTTTAGGTTTTAGGATCATCATCAAGCCTTGCATTCTAGTTACTGCACCTTCACCAGTCATCCAACACAAAAACTAGAGAATAATGCATGTGATTGGAATACTTCATTTTTTTTAGTTTACACTTTTCATCATCCCTGAGTCACTAAGGTGGTTGAGAGATACAAAACCGAGTTGAAGAACCAAGGTCGGTCCTCTTCAAGTACTAGCTGATGGGAATATTGAAGAGAGAGAGGTGTGGTTTGAACAGTTGAGGCCTTCATCAACAATTTTCAGAATGAGAGAATTTAGTACTGGCATATTGGTATTGCAAAAACCACATAATTCTCTTGGCAGCGAAAAATATAGTGAGAAAGACAGAATGATAGTGCAACATGATAGTGCAACAAGTCAGCCATTTGAGTGCAATTCTCAATGCATCATGAGGCATACTAGAGTTGAGATGTAAATTGCAGTTTTGCTAAATCAATCGTGGCAGCAATTATTCAAAGCCAAGTACACCTGAAGCCAACGTTCAACACTAGAGTCTCAACTTTGGTTTGCTTCATCATCTTTCCTTGCTTCTTAGTTCCCTTTCTCATGACATCAATAAGTCGTAATGAGAAGAAAGCTACCTAGATCTGATATTGTTCCATCAAAATCAATTTTAGACAAAAGCTCTAGATAGTTTGCGTTATTTCCTCGGTATTGAGATGTTAGATGCCATCGTGGCACCTTTTTTTTTTTTCTAAGAAAATCCATAGTGAATTTACTCTGAGAGACTAGTATGTTGAGTTCAAAACCCTATAACTCTCCTATAAATCCATGAATTAAGTTGTCACTAGATGATGGGGATATATTTACTAAAATTGAATGGTATTGACAACTAGGTGATAAGTTTAATTATCCAATTGTGACTCATTTTGATATTACCTTCTCAACTAGTGTTAAGAGCCAGTTTTTGTCTTCTACCTATACTCTTCGTTAGGATGCTATAATGCATATTTGATATATCTCAAAGACACATCACGATGAGGCTTGTCGTATAATAATCATAGTCATATTCTAGTTAGGGGTTATCTCTCATACTGATTCGATTGGGTCACCACATGATCAAAAATATACTATCAACTATTGTGTATTTGTTGGAGGCAACTATTGTGTATTTGTTGGAGGCAACTTTGTGCCATAAAAAGGTAACAAACAAAATGTAATAGCCAAATTAAATGTGAAATCAGAATATCGTGCATTAATGCACACCAACTATGAAATGATGTGGTTTTAAAAAATGTTTGATTCTCTTTGGTACAAGAGTTCTATGCTTTATCAGTTGTGGTGTGATAATCAAGTAGCCATCTATATTACATTAAATCTAGTATTTCACAAGTGCACATAACACATCGAGGTAGATTGTTACTTTGTTCGTGAGAAACTTTAATAGGGCTTAGTTCATATCCGTCATGTAAGGAATGAAGAAAAATTTACTGATATTTTCATGATATTTTCTGAGTTATCAAATTTCAGTTCCAAATCAATAAATTGAAAAACTCTATTTTCCAATTTTCTAAATGGAAAATACACAGATTTGAACATATTTTTTGAATTTCCTATTGTCTTAAGAAAATTTAAGAAAAATCCACAGTTATCAAGCCCTTATCTTTCCACTCTAATTATTCCAAATCCATGCATTTCCCTTGCTTTAAGCTTAATCCATTTCTTACATATGTATAGTATATTGACTTCCTCCTAAATCTAACCTGCCTCCATATTTTTGATGTTTTAAGATTTTTAGTTGCACAAATTTAAACCCTCATTTGATAACTGTGCTCATCAGCATGCAAGAACAGTGGAACACCTAACATATAATAGCACTTCACCGTGCAATTTACAAAAGATAAGTTTCAAGAGTTTCACTCTGCAGTTTTCGAATTTCAGGACATCACCACATGTAGGACAATCTACATTTTAACTTCCACATCCCTCCAAAATAATTCAACAATAGGGACAAAGCACCAATTATAAAACATGCATATAACCACAAATAAGAATGGCAAAGGCAGTCCTATCTGCATGCACAATTAAGAAGACAAAGTGCAAAATACCAAAACTGAGCTCTCTTCTTGCAATTCAATTAAAATAAATTAGTTATTGTCGATAACAAACCATCAAATTTAATTTATCTAAATCATATTGATTAAAACATCACTTGTTATTGATTCCTAAATATGCTAATGATTTTCATGTGTTAAAAGTATTATTTTGATGTTGTGCCCAAATATATTTTTCCATCACCTTTTGATGAATGATTAACATGTGACGCCTAATTGATACCTATTTTGCATGTTGGGTCCCCCATGATAGAACTTCTTTTTGCTTCTTAGGCTACGCATCCTAACAGGCTATTATAGGAAGCTTTTCACTAGACTTTCAAGCATAGCATCACTATTGCACAACAACTGAGCACAAAATGGGACCCTGATACAACATTAGCAAATGTTCCATGGTGGTGAACAACCAATCTAAGAGATGTCTTTTCAAGGGGAAATTTTTTCATTCCTTTGTGAAAGAGTTGGAAAAAACATTAAAGGGTAGAGACCATCATATATTGCAAAATGAATAATCAAGCGTCACTGCTGTTGCTAGTTATGGAATAGGTTTTAGGGTTAGCATAACTCTGCGTACGTAGCAAAGATATAACATGTCACTAGTATGTGCTTCCTCACTAGGTTTTAGGTTTTAGGATCATCATCAAGCCTTGCATTCTAGTTACTGCACCTTCACCAGTCATCCAACACAAAAACTAGAGAATAATGCATGTGATTGGAATACTTCATTTTTTTTAGTTTACACTTTTCATCATCCCTGAGTCACTAAGGTGGTTGAGAGATACAAAACCGAGTTGAAGAAGCAAGGTCGGTCCTCTTCAAGTACTAGTTGATGGGAATATTGAAGAGAGAGAGGTGTGGTTTGAACAGTTGAGGCCTTCATCAACAATTTTCAGAATGAGAGTATTTAGTATTGGCATACCGGTATTGCAAATACCACATAATTCTCTTGGCGGCAAAAAATATAGTCAGAAAGACAGAACGATAGTGCAACAAGTCAGCCATTTGAGTGCGATTCTCAATGCATCATGAGGCATACTAGAGTTGAGATGTAAATTGTAGTTTTGCTAAATCAATCCTGGCAGCAATTACTCAAAGCCAAGTACACTTGAAGCCAATGTTCAACACTAGAGTCTCAACTTTGGTTTGCTTCATCATCTTTCCTTGCTTCTTAGTTCCCTTTCTCATGACATCAATAAGTCGTAATGAGAAGAAAGCTACCTAGATCTAATATTGTTCCATCAAAATCAATGTTAGACAAAAGCTCTAGGTAGTTTGTGTTATTTCCTCGGTATTGAGATGTTAGATGCCATAGTGGCATCTTTTTTTTTTTTTTTAAGAAAATCCATAGTGAATTTACTCTGAGCGACTAATATGTTGAGTTCAAAACCCTATAACTTTCCTATAAATCCATGAATTAAGTTGTCACTAGATGATAAGTTGATAAGTTTAATTATCCAATTGTGACTCATTTAGATATTGCCTTCTCTGCTAGTGTTGAGAGCCAGTTTTTGTCTTCTACCGATATTCTTCGTTAGGATGCTATAATGCATATTTGATATATCTCAAAGACACATCACGATGAGGCTTGTCGTATAATAATCATAGTCATATTCTAGTTAGGGGTTATCTCTGATACTGATTCGATTGAGTCACCACATGATTAAAAATATACAATCAACTATTGTGTATTTGTTGGAGGCAACTTTGTGCCATAAAAAAAGTAATAAACAAAATGTAATAACCAAATTAAGTGTCAAATAAATATATCGTGCATTAATGCACACTAACTATGAAGTGATGTGGTTTCAAAAAATGTTTGATTCTCTTTGGTACAAGAGTTCTATGCTTTATCAGTTGTGGTGCGATAATCAAGTAGCCATCTCTATTACATTAAATCCAGTATTTCACAAGTGCACATAACACATCGAGGTAAATTGTTACTTTGTTCGTGAGAAACTTTAATAGGGCTTAGTTTATATCCGTCATGTAAGGAATGAAGAAAAATTTATTGATATTTTCACTAAATTTTTAACAAGTTGAACATAATTAGCATCTATCATTTAGCTTGAGAGGGAGTGTTACAATATGAGTTAGTCTTAGAATATTTGTTAGAATATACTCGTAAAATATACTTTAAGATAAGTTCAGAAATATTCTTTTATAATGGTAGTTTAGTATTTTTAAAATATGTAAATAATCAAATAAATACATGTGAATAGAACTAACCTTAGTAAGGAGTTTTCTTATCTATAAGTTCTATGGGGATAACTAATACTAGCTCTTGCATATGAGAGAAAACAACAATGGTTTCATGTCATCTAAAAATTATCCATCCCATACTGTTGTTGCTTTAAAAATTTAGAGCTAATATGATCATAGTATATCAAAGTAATTTAACAGTAAAATGCCCATATTTTACATTATGAATAAAATGCACTTCATACATAGAGAGCATAAATGCCTAGTAAATGAAAAATTGCCAAAAATAGAATCCAACTTACATTCTCATTGGTTCATGGGCCTGATGTGGCACATATATGATAGCTCATAGAACCCTCGGGTATTCCTTATTAGATAGTAATCAATTCATATTTATTTCTCCATTATTAGAAGAGGTAATGTCTCTCAATGCCACAGGTGAACCTGCATTGAAATATGTTGTTGAAATGGAAAGTTATGTTTGTTAAAAACATATGTATATGTGATTTATGTTCAGCTAATCATAACTTTTTCTACATATTTTGAATTGCTATGACTATTGATCGATTTTAAGCTCTTGAAATCTAATTTGAATAACATACAAAATATATATGATGCTGTTGTTTTTCTTTTTTAATGGATTTTCAGGAATTAGGAAGAAAATACAATATAGAAATAAATGTTGGAACTAATAGTAAGTGATGGTGAGAGGGGTTGGTGTTGAGAGACTTTGTAGTAAAAATAGGTTAATACTAACCATAAATTTTTGCTGATAAGCTACTTACGAAAGCAACCTCAACTGTAGGGACTTGACAGGATATGTGTAGGAATATATTCAGCCCAAACAGCAGCTACAACACAGGCAATAAACCAGTCTACACAAGAAGAGCAGAAGAGATACAAGAGAAATGGCAATGCAGGTGCCTCAGCTGGATCAAGTATGGCCACAGCTGAGGCTATGGCAGTAAGTGGACAATTTACTGCATCTTTAAGGTGCCCATTTTGAAAACAGAGTGAATCCCTTGGGCAATTACTCCACTGACAGTTACAGCATAGAAAACTTAAAGAGTAAAGTCTCAATATATGATGCAGAATAAATAATTAGGACTATTGTTGATTTGGTGACTATTTCCCTCGGTATTTTCCTGCCACATGTGACGAACAGACGTAAAAAAAAAAAAAAAAACCGCCATGGTTAACAAAAAGAAACTCTCTCATAAACCCAAGCTGTAATACAAGGTTATAAAACCACCTATACAATGTAGCTTCAACATAAATGATTGAAAAATAAAGATATACTAGTACCCCGTGTCTGTCAAATATGTTGGAACTAGCTCTTGCATATGAGAGAAAACAACAATGGTTTCATGTCATCTAAAAATTATCCATCTAGACACGTACTGTTGTTGCTTCAAAAATTTAGAGCTAATATGATCATAGTATATCAAAGTGATTTAACAGTAAAATGTCCATATTTTACATTATGAATAAAATGCAATTCATATAGAGAGAGCATAAATGCCTAATAAATGAAAAATTGCTTAAAATAGAATCCAACTTACATTCTCATTGGTTCATGGGCCTGATGTGGCACATATATGATAGCTCATAGAACCCTCAGGTATTCCTTATTAGATAGTAATCAATTCTTATTTATTTCTCCATTAGTATAAGAGGTAATGTCTCTCAATGCCACAGGTGAACCTGCATTGAAATATGTTGTTGAAAGGGAAAGTTATGTCTGTTAAAAACATATGTATATTTGATTTATGTTCAGCTAATCATAACTTTTTCTACATATTTTCAATTGCTATGACTATTGATTGATTTTAAGCTCTTGAAATCTAATTTGAATAACATACAAAATATATATGATGCTGTTGTTTTTCTTTTTTAATGGATTTTCAGGAATTAGGAAGAAAATACAATATAGAAACAAATGTTGGAACTAATAGTAAGAAATGGTGAGAGGGGTTGGTGTTGAGAGACTTTGTAGTAAAAATAGGTTAATACTAACCATAAATTTTTGCTGCTACGCTACTTACAAAAGCAACCTCAACTGTAGGGACTTGACAGGATATGTGTAGGAATATATTCAGCCCAAACAGCAGCTACAACACCGGCAATAAACCAGTCTACACAAGAAGAGCAGAAGAGATACAAGAGAAATGGCAATGCAGGTGCCTCAGCTGGATCAAGTATGGCCATAGCTGAGGCTATGGCAGTAAGTGGACAATTTACTGCATCTTTAAGGTGCCCATTTTGAAAACAGAGTTAATCCCTTGGGCAATTACTCCACTGACAGTTACAACATTGAAAACTCAAAGAGCAAAGTCTCAATATATGATGCAGAATAAATAATTAGGACTGTTGTTGATTTGGTGACTATTTCCCTCGGTATTTTCCTGCCACATGTGATGAACAAACCTAAAAAAAAAAAACCGCCATGGTTAACAAAAAGAAACTCTCTCATAAACCCAAGCTATAATACAAGGTCATAAAACCACCTATACAATGTAGCTTCCACATAAATGATTGAAAAATAAAGATACACTAGTACCCCGTGTCTGTCAAATATGTTGGAGGTTACTATAGGCTTACAGGTTGAACATAAATTGTTGGTTATTTCCATATATATTACAAGTGCTAAGAATACTTATATTCATCAATCTAAATGAGTATTCAAATCTAAATGTAGATAGTCAAACTAAAAAAATATCACATTGGATGTCTAAATTTTTAATATTGTTTAAAATTTAGATTAACGAGTAAAATGGCTAAATTTGAGCACTTCAAATTCCAGCATCTACCAATCATCTATTGCAGCAGATTTCTTCCTTTTTTTTCTCCTCTCGCTTGCATCTTCTCTTCATGCCCTCATTATCCACTTCTTTTTGCCATTCTCACTGTAGTTTGCTCATCTTAACTCCCAACTATATCTTCTTCACACCAAAAAAGATATTTAAAAGAATATTTTTTTTAAAAAAAATGCTGTTGGACGATATGACAAATAGAATTTAACCGTTGAAAAATAGTTAAAAAAACATATTTAACTATTTTTAAAATCTTCAAGAATTTTTATTTATTGGTATAAGCGATCTGTATCGATAGCTTGATGTATCACATAAACTTAAAAGAGTGTTTAAATTTAAAACAGTAGTACAGAAAGTCTAATTTAAACAAATATGAGAGAGTTCAATATAGGTGCTCTAACTGAATCAATCCAACCCCTAGTAGAGAAAATGACCTATAAATCCTAAATTGTAAGTCATTTTATGTTTACGAAATCAACTTAAATTTCATCATCCCTGAAGATAGAGGATAAGTAGATGTTTAATTTAAAATGTAAGAAAGGAAAAAATTAAAATTACAGGATAAACCAAGTATACCATGTAGATGACAAAAAGCAATGTGAGTATATATCAACAAATTTGTTCTATATACTAAAAAAACATTTGTGGATCACACAAGGCAAATATGATACTTGAATTAAAGCTTTTATGATATTTCCCTTTTTACCCTAATTATTTGATAAGTTAGAAGCCTATCAGCACAACTCTGAACCTAATATGATTCAATCTTTGGGTAGTGGAGTATCCAATGCATTAGAAAATCACATTCTTGTATCCTACCTATTTGTAGAACAAGTGATTCTAAAAAACAATCTGAAATTTGGCTTCTCTCACAAGACGCTGATCAACATAACATCACACCGTCCACAAAGTCACTACACCAACATCAATAATTTCTCCAATTACTAACAGCCACCATACCATTTGATAGAAGCATCAAACAATTGCAAAAGGTAGCATTATAAAATCTATAGTACACAATCGCCAAACCCAACTTAACAACAATGACATTGCAACTCAGGCTATAAGGCTACATCTCATTTAGTTACCTGCCAAATAATTGTCCCCTGACTTAGCTAGCTAGACCTTTGGCCGCCATCATAAACCATCAGCCCTTGCATTGCCATACCACAATATTGAATGAAACATCAACAGCTGCAACATCCTCAGAAATGTGCTCTAAGTGAAATTGAATCAAAGTGATCGCAACGCATTTGATTAGCAAGACCCATCTGCCCCAACACCACCCAACCAAGAAAAAGGAACACAGTTTCATTAATGTGCAAGCCGAATATATTTAATTGGTATGAATTTCAAACTAACTAATTTGGGTTTTAAATTTTTATTACCACATGATATACCTAAACTATACAGATCTCTCAAATTCTCATATTATTCTTCCAAGTGGTTAAAGCCATCAGTTCCAAACTAGATTTTTCATATTGTTTATTTTACAGGAAAGAAAATTAGAAGTGGTGGCTCCCCACTTAGATCTCCTCCTAACAAAAAGGCCAGCTGCCTCCAATCAAATAACCTTGAAAATTTTTTATAAACAAGGCAGTGGTATAATCAAAATGAAAATATGCATATTAGCATATATTACGGCAATCCGTTCATATTAGTTTCTAGATACTTAGGACTAAGCATAGCTTCCAACGACTAATCAAAGAGTAGTAATTTAACGAATACTCAACTATTGATGGAATAGTTTTCATAAGATTTACAAGAAAATTTTCTATAAATCTGCATACGGAAGAGTGATAGAGTCATGCTTAGCAGATGCACTCATGGTATTGGTTGTTGTCGTTTTTAGTATCTACAATCAAATGTTGATTCATTTAACTATTTATTTATTGTTATAACAAGAAAATTGTTCTCATGTCTTAGATGCTTAAGCATAGAATCACATTTCAAAGGCAAGGTCCATCACAATACTCCTATAACACAACTCGAGCAGCAGACTAGAAAAACCAAGAGTATCTACATAATGTGTCAACTAAATCGCAATAATCGGATATCATATAATGTGTTTGCAATTCAAAATTGAAAAGACATGATTGTAGTAAACTAAAGTATTATTTCAATGAAAAGATGCCTTTTGATCTTATCAGTTCAGAAAACAGACAATCAAGACCCCAAACAAAATAGTACTAACTTTTTCCTGTTTTGGCAATGGTCTCTACAATATTTGTTTCAAAGGTGAAGAACCTATTGTGTCTAAAAATAAATCAAAAAAGGAAGAAAATGTCCAGCCAAAATAAAGGATGAAGGCATGGTAGAAATAAAATCACCAACCCTGCAAAGGTGAAAATTTAGACCAAATATTGCTAGGCAAAATTTTTTGTTAAGTTATATCAAACGAACAAACAATTTAGCAAATAAATTACTTTTTAAAGGAATGAAACAATTCAACAAAAATAACCTTCATACTATGCGGTTATATACTAATGATGCTGCCAAAATAACTTACTCCACTTCTCTTAGCAACGTAGATATTGGTGGTCATATTTCAACAAGGCGAGGAGAGAATCAATTTTGGGCACAACAACCAACAACAAAATAAATCTGGCCAAATATCGGTAAAAACAATATTATCATGAAAAAATAGAATGATTTGTTACTTTTGTCATACCTTCCCTTCCACACTGTGCACTAACTGGAGCAAGGTGCTTCTTGTCCATAATCAGAATTCTTCAATTTGATTAACTAAATAGGAGAAGTTCTAAGAGCAAGGAAAAATGATAAATACTAATAGAAGTTTGCTTATCAAAATTCACATGTCCTTCCAATGAAGTCTTAATTTTTCATGGTAGTGATATACAAAGCAAAAATCTGAAGACAAAACTACTAGTCTGGTTACATGTTCTTTTGTTAGAGTGCAAAAATGAAAAAGAACTTTAGCTAGTACTTTAACACCAAATCATTATGTATATAAAGAACATCCAAGCTCAGTCAGAGAGTGAGAAAGATGAGGGGAGATCAATGTCTGTGAACAAAACTTGTAAGGCTCATAATACTAGATACGTCAGGTAAAGATAATTTGCATATTTTATCAAAAACAACTAGTAAGGCTCAAATTAAAAGTTGACACTTGACCAATCATTCATGTGAAATAGTTCCTTCTATTCTTGCATTATACAGCTTCTTTGATTCAATAATTTCACTTTCTGCATCCATTAGTAGTGCTAGTCCTGAAAAAAAAAAACGCATTTGAGGTCATCTTAAGCACATTCAAGGGCTAATATACTATCAAGCTTGTTGATGTGCATCTCCGGAAAAATACTTGTTGTGTGTGCATCCCAATCACTTTTCGTAAGGCATCAATTTCAACATCTTTCTCATGTACGGTCAGTTCGTGGTTTTTCAATATTCTCGTTAGTTAGAGATTTTCATATTGACGATATCAACTACATAATTTTGCAACGTTTCAAAATCAACATATGATGCCAAAAGTGAGACATATACAATAATTTTCCTTCTATGCTTTATTTAAAAGAAAGATGTCATAATATTTTGCAAATCTTTTTGTTACAGACAATCAGAAATTTTTTGTAAGGATGCTAATTTTCACCAGCAATGAGATAACCAACTTTTCAGCTAGTTTTACCTTTGGTTGGCTTGCTTAACTAGGGCAGGGTTGGAATCAGAGAGGTATGTTTAAATCTGCCCCCCCTTCAGTCACCTGCCAATGCACAACATTAGAAACTCTCCTTGGTCAGCTTATCACCATTGCCTGCTTCCATGTCCCCTTTGTCCCAACACCAAGAAACCATTGTAACAGAAAGAAATTCACCAAGAAATTACACAACACCATATTCTGCAGAAAAACAGAGGGTTCAAAGAACACATAGAAACAAGTGTGTGAATCATTGAAATTCCATTACGTGGAACACATACCAACTAGTTTCTCTAGATCATAATGACACTAAATTCAAAGTGGGAAATACTTTACCCAGTAAAGCACAAACAATTCCAATATTAAAAGCAAGTGGGAAGGGGTTTGAATCTAGATATAAAGGCGAATCTAATCATGTCCCTATGTACTAAAAAAGGAACAAATAAAAATAAAATCAAAACAATTCAAGCACACGATAAACCTCTTGCTGAAGGTAATAAATTTACTTGCGTTTTCACTACACACTGCAATGTAAATCCCTTAAATGGTGTAAAGATGCTATAGTTGTATTGTCTTGACAATACAATCAACAATATTTTATGTTAAAGAAATTCTTGAGGGAGAATGTTTCGGCTTTCGACTTTGGTAATTAGCATTCATCACTCCTCCCGAGTAAATTGCATAAATAATCATATAGTCTGTCTCCTTCAATGAATAATTATCTGCATATATATTCATTATCCATTATGAGAACATTGCAAGGATAACACAAAGATGGACAGAAGAATTATGATAAGAAAAAAGCTTTTCTGCGACATAGAATAGGAAACCAACCCATTAGATGAGAGATTTGGACAGGAAAAAGGATTGGAAATGTTTTGTTATCACCGCAATTGTCTTATATGGCCTCCCTTCCACTAGTTTGTTCAGACCCTCTCAAGTTTCTGACACTATGAAAATTTCAGCAACATTTCCAGAATCAACATATGATGCCAAAATGCCAGTAATTATATTGCCCGGGAAGCAATTTAGTCTGAGACAATTTTAGAACTCTAAAAGTGGGGTGACTTTACAATTTCACTTTTCCTTGAAGCAAGGGCCACAGCATTTTTTGGGTAACGTTTTTTTTGTCAAACACCATTCCTTTGCATCCCATACCACTAAATATTCTTCAACTCTTTCAAGATAACAGACTTTTCTCATTAAATCTCTCATTAATGGAATGTGGCTCATCCTGTCTGACATTACAGGAAGTACTGACAATGAAGCCGGTCATACTAATTCTGCGCATGCTCTGCACCAAGGTCACCAAAATCCTAGCCAAGTTGCAGAACGCGTATGTGTTAGTGATCATACATATCCACTGCCGTTAAATTTGCAAGTATTTATTGTTCAATTAACTCCTTGTCCTTCCCGTTGATTATAAAGACAAATCAAAAAGTGTCTTCAGGAGTAGTGTGAGCATCAAGTTTCACATACCATACTGTACCTGAGAAGATAAGGGATGCAAGGTTTGACTTGACTGAGTTGAGCACACAAAATCGTTGTGGAATAGAATTTCGATCCCCAGAAGTCCGTCGGCTTCGCATTGAACTGCATTCTCAATTCAGGTAATCTGTGATTTCTCTTCTAATGTATGGATATGTCAGAGTGATTTCTCCAACTTGATTCTACACGTTCTGCGATCAGAGCATTATTACCATTCAATTAAATGTATTAACTGATATGGAGCCAAATTATTTAAACTACAAAAAATGGACGAAATCAAATAGAGCGCAGAGAAGACAGAGGTACGCGTACAACCTTGCGCCACTCTAACTATTGAGTGGCCTCCATCTCTTTGAGACTAATGCGATTATTCTCCCGTCTCGATGGACGATTTTTAAATAGATATTTTTGAATTTTTTTTTAAATTAATGAAAAACCAAAATATGAAGCCTCTCCATTTTTTAAGGGATGAGCTTCCCCAAATCCCCACGCTCACACCCAGACTGAGATGAGGGAGAGGATAGCGACAGAGGAGAGACAGATAAAACTTGATGCCAGTCAATGTCAGTTCCGACCGAATACGTTTTTCAACCAATTTTATTTAAAATTCATGAAAAATTCCTGATTCTGTGCAGGAATCTGAACCGATCCAAGCTTTTCATACCAGTCAATCTCATCTTGATACCCCAAATTCAAGATTTAGAATCTTTTTTATCACGATCGATTTTTCAGGACGCCGCGAAGCCCAACTTTCCTCTCCATCAGTAAACTTTCCTTATCTCTCTCCTCAATGCAGATCTCGGAACCGTCTATCCTTCCGATCGCATAGTCTCTCTTAGTCGCCCGTCGAAGACTCAATATCCCGCTCTCACAGGCAACTTTTCGAATACGAAGTCGCTTTCAAGAAGTCTCCCGTGGTTGCTCCGTCGAAGTCTTGATGTCCCACTCTCAGCGGAAATTCTTCGAAATCGAAGTCGCTTTCAAGAAGTCTCCTGTGGTTGCCCGTCGACAACTCGAGGTCCCACCACTCTCAGCTGCAGCTCTTCGAAGTGTCTCTCACGAAGCCTCTCATAGTCGCGCGCCCCGTTGAACTCGGAGTCCCACTCTCAGCGCCAGAATAAAAAAGAGGAATGGTTATATTTATAGATATTTTCAAGGCTGATTGATCATTGACTCAGTCAAAAAAGCGTTTCCAGTTGTCCATAACGAAATTTCTTTTGTTTGATTTTTTTTTAATTTTCTTAAAATCAACTTTTGTTACCGTTGAAATAAAATTTTTACACAAAAAAATGTTTATTGCAACATGGTTAAATAATTTAAATTTTTATTTTGAAAATCATATTTGT
>JAODPA010134748.1:0-16489 GCA_025585075.1 Nepenthes mirabilis
AAGAATATTTATTTTTAGATTTAGTAACACAAAACAATCATAATCAACATTAATAATCAAATTAAAGGTGATGTACAAAATAAATCAATATAGAAATTAGTGATAAAGAGAAACCATAGTAACTAAACATTTCTTGAATAAAATTCTCTAAACTTCTCAATTCAATGAAAGTAAAACCACTATGAAAGGTCAACTTATAAGTTAAGTAGTACATACATGCTAACCCCAAGCCGATTTACTCCTATTAAGTGACATCTATTAGAGAGCTTCTTAGATTTGCTTCGAACAGTGAAATTGAAAATCTTCTTATCTTCTTGTGAACTTCATTTCATTGTATTGAGAATGTCTAAGTATCTATACCACTAACAAAACTCTACTATATAATACTGATACGTTATGGATCCAAATTTTAAATAAATTCGAGTCAAGTTGTCCATCGGATTTCATCTCTGTCCACTAAGTCTCGGATCCTGCACAGCACGACTTCAAACAAGAGATTAAGTGACGGCAGGATGTGGTCCCACTAAAAATATTTTAACACTCAAATCAGTAATCAATCTTCTAAAAATAAGAAGGTGGATGCAGATAATGTAATGTGAATGCTGATGAGTGTTTACGGATGGGAGAGTGCACTCATAGAGAGAATGACTTGATTGTTATGACTCATGAGGAGCATATTTTCTAAGTATTGAGCTCACTGGGAATCAGTAGCAAAGAGAGAGAGAGCATGGAGATGCTCAAGTATCTGAGATCTTTGTAATTGTTTAAGAGCTTTTGTTGGGAAGGGAAGGCATGCCTTTGAAGGGAGCTTCCATGGCCTTTAATAGCCATAACCCTATACTACCTTCCTTGTGTAGAGGGGATTGATACTCGCACTCTGTTTGGGATTGTTACCTTTCCTACGTAGGCATGAGTGCCTTTTTGGCTGTAATGGTCAAAGAGGCTAACTTCCTTTCTTTTGTGTTTTGTAACCGTTAGGATTTCTAGCAGACTGTGCGTGGATTCTGACTCATTCCTCTTGGGATGTGCTTTGATTCTAGAGGTGACAATTACAGTGAAACTTGCCTTCTTTGGAGATGCAAAAAATTAGGATAGATGACCGTTGTGGCTCAAAGATGGACACAGGGGCCAATTTAGGCTTAGGTTGTGTTCTTCTTGGGCCTCAACCGGTCTACTAGCCACTTATTCGGTCAACGGAAGTATTGACCATCTTGGGTTCTGATGGACCGTCCTGATATTGGGGTTCTGTAGGCCCACTTCTTCTTCATCTGGTCAACGACAGCATTGACCATCTAGGCAGAAATGGACCATTGAGGATTTGGGCTGTTTCCTTCTTTGTAGGCCAGTCCACTACTAGCGTCCCCATCACTGGCCCCCATGTTGGTGGTTTGGGACTCCGACCTCCAACATGTTCACAATGAGACGCGCCTGACTTGGTAACTTGTTTGAGACAGCTTGATAAGAAAATTAGCAGTGGCTCTTGGTCTACTGGTCACATTGCTTGCGACTGTTAACCGTAATGCCAAGATCTAGAGTACTAAGCTGTAGGAAGCGTTGACCAGATTCGTTGATTGTCCTGATAAGAATTCGGAGAATTGAGTAGGAAGAGGAGCGTTGACCGGATTCATTGACCATCCTGGTAAGAATCCAAAGAACTGAACAGGAATATGAGCGTTGACCAAATTCATGGACTATCCTAGTAAGAATCTGGAGAAATTGTGACAGATCGGCCCTATTCCACCGCAAAAAGCTGCCGTCAAGCCTAAATCCTTACCTCAAAATAAATTAATAGATAATAATTAGGTGGACATAAAAATTTTTCTTTTCTTTCATATGAATAAACCTTTCTTTTATACACAGGATTGCTTGAGGCCGAACTACAAGAGCTAGCCTTCCGGTTTTAATTTCATACATGGCTGGCCAACGCTAAGGTTAGACGGACCTGAATGCATTGAAATGACCTAAGATGCTTACTAGAATTATCAATTTTATTTATCCAAAAAGTAATCACAGAAACATGCTAACATCCATAGATTCTTATACAGCGGAAACTGTTCTACAAGTCTTCTCAAAACATCAAAAGGGATAAATCAAGTTCTTCATTTATCAGCTTCGGCCAGCTATGCCGTCTAGCTACGTCATATGGTTCTACTCAATTTCGTCCTCCATAAGCCTTTCGTCATCTGAAAAGTGGTAAGAGTGAGTTACAAAGCCCAACAAGATACTCATATGCAGAAAACATAAACATACATATAATCAGATCAAAGTAAGGATTTATATCATATAAAATTACCATATAATTTTTTCTTTAGTTTAGAATTTCCTTATTCTTATTCTTATTATCTTGTCTTCAGAAGATTCATAAAAACCATTCGAAATTCTTATTACCTTTAGGGACCGGATGGGAGCGGATAACTTCGATGAAAGGTTGTGTGTTACCCCACAACCTAAGGCCGTATCGTCATATTATGCTCCCCGAGGCGGGAGGTAATGCCTTTAAGTAAAGCTAACCCCCTTCTTGCCTTAACTAATCCTGTCCTAAGTTTCCGTATTGATTTAAATTGACCTAAAGTATCTCAATTCTTTCTCTGATACCAACTGTGACAGACCGGCTTTATTCCACCGTATAAAGCTGCCGTCAAGCCTAAATCCTTGCCTCAAAATAAATTAATAGATAATAATTAGGTGGACATAAATTTTTTTTTTTTTTCATATGAATAAACCTTTCTTTTATACACAGGATTGGTTGAGGCCAAACTACATGAGCTGGCCTTCCGGTTTTAATTTCATACATGGCCGGCCAACGCTAAGGTTAGACGGACTTGAATGCCTTGAAATGACCTGAGATGCTTACTAGAATTATCAATTTCATTTATCCAAAAAGTAATCACAGAAACATGCTAACATCTATAGATTCTTATACAGCGAAAACTGTTCTACAAGTCTTCTCAAAACATCAAAAGGGATAAATCAAGTTCTTCATTTATCAGTTCCGGCCAGCTATGCCGTCTAGCTACTTCATATGGTTTTACTCAACTTCATTCTCCATAAGCCTCTCGTCATCTGAAAAGTGGCAAGAGTGAGCTACAAAGCCCAACAAGATACTCACATATAGAAAACATAAACATACATATAATCAGATCAAAGTAAGGATTTTATATCATATAAAATTACCATATAATTTTTTCTTTAGTTTAAAATTTCCTTGTTCTTATTCTTATTATCTTGTCTTCAGAAGATTCATAAAAACCATTCGAAATTCTTATCACCTTTAGAGACCGGACGGGAGCGGATAACTTCGATGAAGGGTTGTGTGTTACCCCACAACCTAAGACCGTATCGTCTTATTATGTTCCCCGAGGCGGGAGGTAATGCCTTTAATCCGGCATACGGGGCCGTAGTCCAAAAGTCTTATGCCACCAAAAGTCTCCCCCCGTGGCCCAGGAGGCAGTCCTCGAGTGTTACTCTAATATTCTTCATCCATATTTAACAGCAAGTTTAATGGAAACTCGGTTCTTAGTTCATGTCTTTTGATGACCATCCGTCATAGTTCGAAAGTCGAAAGTCGTAGAGTTCTACTTGCTGTTCAGATTACATACATTTTTCTTGTTCTTATAAAGAGGTCGGAGATCTTTTCTCAAGAAGGCAGAGTTCTTTTCTCAAAAGGGAAAATTCTTTTCTCAAAAGTCGGAGTTTAAAAGTCGGAATTCTTTTACAAAAGGCGGAGTTCTTTTCTTAAAAAGCCGGAGTTCAAAAGCCGAAGTTCAAAAGCCGGAGTTCTTTTTACTAAAAGTTGGAGTTCTTTTTACTGAAAGCCGGAGTTCTTTTTACGGAAAGCCGGAGTTCTTTTTACTGAAAGCCAGAGTTATTTTTGCTGAAAGCCGGAGTTCTTTTTGTTAAAAGCCGGAGTTCTTTTTGCTGAAAGCCAGAGTTCTTTTTGCTGAAAGCCGGAGTTTTTTTACTGAAAGTCAAAATTCTTTTTGCTGAAAGCCGTAGTTCTTTTTAACAAAGGCTGAAGGGTCAGAAGTCTTTTCTTTAAACATGCAATTATCGAACTTCATATAGATCGACAAATAATCATACTTCAAGCAGAACAAAAATCGAACATCATGAATAACAGACATGCAATTAAGAACGATTCTTCCTTAAATCATATGAACAGAATAAACATCATATACACTGAAACATAAGTTCATCAGAAATCAGATATACTTGCGTTGTAAACATGCATAATCATGAACTTAAAATAAGGGTGAGTACTCTTGCCTGGATTTCTTTTACTTCGCCTTGAACTTTTGGTCTCCCTTTACTAGAAAACTCTATTGCGTGTCTCTTTCTCACGCCCTCTAATTCTTATTTATAGGCCTTGGGTCTGGCGGCCGTCATTATGGTTTGGCCACACTAGGGGGAATATTTCGGAGTATGTTATTTATGGCTTTACATTCCCGAAGAGTTTTCTCATTAAATTTCTAGGTTATTTATAGTCCACACTAGGGGGATGTTTTAGAGTATGTTATTTATGGCCTTACATTCCTGAAGAGTTTTCTCATTAAATTTTCAGTCAACTGACCTTGACCGGATTCATATTTCTCATTTAAATACATTTCGATCAACTAACTGGCGTTGACCGGATTGCTTTCCTCTTTCCCGTCCTTCCTTCCATTCACGTTTTTCGATCAATATTTTTCATTGAACGGATTACTCCTTCATCACGCCTTCCGGTCAACGAGTGTTGACCGGATTACTCCTTCATCACGCCTTCCGGTCAACACTCGTTAATTGGATTTCTCCTTTTTCACGCCTTTTGGTCAACACTTGTTGACCGGATTACTATCCTTAACTTGTTTTCCTGGGTATTTTAACTTGACATCGGGGATTTTCTATATTCTTGGATCTAAACCATTACAGAAATGACTGTAGGGAGTGTTGACCGGATTTGTTATCTATCCTGGTAAGAATCCGGAGAACTGGTGGGGATTGAATCGATGCGCCATCATACCATTGGACTGTCAGTCAAAAAGTTTGCCACATGTCAATGTGCAGTGAATTTACGATCCCGACAATTAATTCACCCGAAGATCTAATTCAAGTGCACCTTCTCCTCAAGCGACACGTTTCAATAATGGTTGGTGTACCTTTTCAATGCGCTACCTTAATCCTACGGCTACGTGCCTTTATAAAATCAATTTGTCCATTCAAATTTCCCACGCTTTTCCTCTATGAAAATTTTAAATCTTTGCTGCTCTTCTTGCTCCCATTTTCATGGCTCCTTCTATTCTAGAGAATGCCTCTGTGATTTCTACTAGTGAGATAGGAGAACTATATATTGAGTTTAACATCCCAACTCAGATTGTATTCATGATGCCCAACAAGTATGACATGGCTTGCTTCCCTCCTAATGGTCACATTATTGTATATGAGGTTCACCTGAGGAGTGGGCTATGCCTCTCTGTATCTGAGGAGTGGGTTATGCCTCCCTATACCAGAGGAGCTGCTTGCCATCCTCACGGCCCTTAGGGTTCCTGTCGCTTGGCTCCATGCTAATGTCGTGTGGTACCTTTGCTCGTTGTGCATCTTCCTCCATCACCACTCACAAATGCTGACGGTGGAGGCCGTGAGGGTGATATTTTGATTTACCCAGAGTGGGGACTAGATCTCATTGTCCCCCAGAAAGCCCCACATCAACAGCGCCATATACGATTCTCTCAAGAACTAGAAAAATCATTTCTTTTTGGTGCACATTGCTGATACATATCCCTTATCCCGGGATTAGGGCAAAGTTTTCAGTGCACTCACCGGGAAGCCCAAGTAGGAAGAAGTAGCGGCTGTGGAGCCCACTGGTAAGGGACCATCTCTCCGAGTTTAGGAGAGATCACCTGGTTTCCAGGGAGGAAGCCAGGAAGGCTCGTTGGGGACTTCCTTCTCCGGTCCAAAGGATCAGATCTCCACCATCAGTGGCCTCACAGTGCAAGAGGAAAGCAGGTGCTCTTGCCATTGATGCGGCTAGCGCACCTTCCACCGGTGATGCTCCTAGCAGTCCAAGACGAACGAGGGTTGTGACGATGGAGCCTTCTTCGTCATCCTCCATAAAACCAAACTATATAACAGCTGGAGAACTCATTCGAGCCGAAAAGAACTCCAAAGTAGAGGCCACTGTGGAGGAGTATGAGGTTATGCTGCGAGTCGCTACAAGTGGCGCTATTGTTGCGCCATCAAAGTTGGAGGACTTGGTAGTGCAAGCCGTGCCAATGGAGCCACTGTTTGGAGTCGCCAGAATGGAACCGGCTGATGAGCCGCCAACTAAGCCAGAGGAGCCAGCCATGGAGCCGTTTTCAGCGCTAGATGAGCCAGCCACTGGAGAGCTTTTTGAGGCAGTGGACATCAGCGCTGAGTAGGCAGAGGAGAATGCTTGTGAGGTTTCTGTGGAGCAGGCTCAGGAGGCTGCCATTCCGAGCCATCTGCCACCAGGCCTAGGGTCGCAGGGCAGACTGACAAGGAGGCAACGAAGAGTCTAGTTGGTAACTTTTTGAAGCTTCATCTCTCTTCTTCCTTTGCTATTATTGTTTAACTTCTTTGATTTCTTACCAGGAGAAAAGATATTGGGTGCTGTGAGCAAAGGATTGCGCCAACAGGACGCCGTGTTCTTAGACTACGAAGAAGAGATCACCTAGTTTGAGGAGGAGACGGACCTGCTGAGGGCCCAGAACCAGAAGGAGAAAGCCACTCTTCAGTCTAAGTTGTCTGAACTGAAAGCGAACTCTGCAAGACTGAAAGAGGAGGTTGCCCAGGCGATGGGGCACACTGGCATCGGTAGAGAACGAGTTATCCACTTTCCTACATCTACAAGTGGTTACTTAGGTGCTGTGGGCATGGCTTTGGGAGGGTGTCAACATTTGTCGCCGCATTGCCCAGTCGGTGGATCCTAGTTTTCCCATCGGCTTCCTTGACCCCGTGAACCATAGCGCTCAACAATGTGAAAACCTCATGAACCAGTCTTGGGGTGCTTAGGGGCCTCTTCCGCCCCCTCCTGGGAGCTCTACTTCCTAGCTGAGATTTTGTATTCTTGCTTTTATTGTAATTGTAAATGTATCTTTGTCATCAATAAAACAACTATTTTACTGTCGTGTTATGTTTCATGATTTTACTTTCGTTAGTTATTTGCTTTTCGTACTTGCCGGCCGGCTTTGTATACTGTGTATAAGTAGGTTGCCTGTCTCACAACATTGGAGACGAATGTTGTGCTCTCAAATGGACCTAAGTCCTTGAGGAGTCATCAGGGTAAATTCTGATGTCGTATCAAGCAAGTTTTATACTCGAGTGTGAGTTGAGGCCTGGGTGGCACTGCCCATGTATGACTATGGTTTGCCAACTTTTGGATGGAGCACTTTGCTCCTACTTTGTTGACTGTTGTAGACTGACCACGCTATCTTCTACTAGAGGAGGTTGTCATATGTGCTGTTTAAGCCCCATAAGGTTTAGTATTAGACTGTAAATGAGTCACTTTGATGACCAATGTTTAATTCGACCGCTTATGGGTTGTTTGGATGACCAGGGTTTAATTCGACCGTTTACGGGCCACTTGAATGGTCAATGTTTAATTCGATCGTTTACGAGCCATTTGAATGACCAAGGTTTAATTTGACCACTTACAGGCCGGCTGAATGATTAGAGTTTAATTTGACCACCTACGGGCCACCTAAGGTTTAATTGCAAGTGGATGAAAGCCTACCCGACTTAGGGGCAATCTAGGTCATTTATTTTGTTAAACCTGCGAGTAAGCATTCACAAGGAAAAAATAAAGAAAAGAAAAACATGGCACAATGCAAATGAAAAAAGGTACTTTCTTTTATTAATTACAATAAATGTTACTAGCATACTTCATGTCATATAGATGACCTACTTTGATCTTCACTGGAAGTAACATTTTAGGTGGATCGTATTCCACGTCCATGGGACCAATTTGTCATTTTGGGTTCGGAGCTTGTATGTTCCATTTCGTAGAACGGTTGAAACTAGAAACGGGCCTTCCCAATTCGGAAAAAACTTGTTTCAATTGGTTGTCTTACTCGTAACCTCTATGCTTCACAAGACTAAGTCCCTAATTTCGAATTGCCGCGCTTTCACTTTCTTGTTGTAATAGTGAGTGACTCGTTACTAATAGGCTACTGTCCGTATTCTGGCTACATCACGGGCTTCCTCTAACAAGTCTATGTGTTCTCTGATCTTTTGGGAGTTACTAAGTGGATCGAAGGCTTCAACTCTAAGACTTGGGAGCCCAATCTCAACCGAAATTACCACTTCAATCTCGTAGTAGAGGCTAAAGGGTGTCTCGTGAGTTGGTTTCTTAGGAGTTGTCTGTTATGACCATAGGATGGAGGGCAGCTCGTTGACCCAGTAGCCCCTTGCGTCCCCCAACTTGGTCCTCAGACTGTAGAGTAGCGTACGGTTGGTGACCTCCACTTATCCTTTGCCTGGGGGTACACCACCAAAATGTGGACCAATCTAAAGCCTAAACTAGTGTAATATTTGGTGAAACGCTTCCCTGAGAATTGGGTTCCGTTGTTGGTTACAATGACCTCGAAAATGCCAAATTTGCTCAATATACTTTGGCGAATGAATTTCAGGGCATTGTACTCGGTGATCTTAGCCAGCGGGCCAGCTTCAACCCATTTGTTGAAGTAGTCTATGCCCACGATGATGAACTTTCTATGCCCGATCGCGATGAAAAATGGACCGAGAATATCGAGCCCTCATTGCGTGAAAGGCCACGGAGCTTGGAGGGATCTCAACTCCGTGGGCGGCTGGTGGTAAAGATTGCCATAGAGTTGGCAATGCTTGCACTTTTTCACGAACTCTAGGGTGTCCTTCCTCATTGTTGGCCAGTAATTTCTATAGCACATGACTTTGAACGTTAAATTCTTGCCACCAATGTGTGATCTACATATCCCAAGGTAGACTTTGCTCAAGGTATAGACGGCTTCCTCAAGAGTAAGACACCGAAGGTACGGAGTTGAGTATCCACGGTGATATAACCGTCCATCGACTATGGTGTACTAGCCGGTCGTCTTCTTGATCCGCTTAGCTTCGTCTGTGCTATCTGGCAGTGCACCGTCTACCAGATACCTCCAGTATGGTGACATCCAATTTTTAAAGTTGGAGACTTGCATCGCTTCCTATTCCTCTATATTGGGAGTGCTCAAGACTTTCCTCATGTCTCTCAAGTACTATTCTAGGTTTTCAGCCACCGCTGCTTTAGCAAGTTGGTCGGCCTTTCAGTTCTCAGTTCTGGAAGCATGGACCAGGCTCAATTTGTCAAACCTCCAGATGGTATCCTTTGCCTTAGCCAGGTATTTGGCCAAGAGAAGGTTGCACGCCTCGAAGCTCACATTGATTAGGTTAACAATGTGCTCTGAGTCGCTATAGACAGTTAGTCGTCTAGCTGAGCACTCTTTGGCTAGTCATAATCTGGCTAATAAGGCTTCGTACTTGGCAACATTGTTGATGGTCAAAAAATCGAGTTTAAGGGAGTACTTCACCTCAAACCCATCTTGGGTCCTTAGGACCACTCTAGCACCGCTGCCTGAGTTGGTAGACGATCCGACCACGTTGAGGATCCATTTTGGCCTTTCTGGGTTGTGATTTGCATCCTCAGTGGGGTGCTCATCGATGATCGGGGTCGTGGTCTAGATGATGAAATCCGCCAGGGTCTGTCCCTTAATGGCTAGCCTGGGTCAAAATTTGATGTCAAACTCTCCTAACTCAATGGCCCACTTAACCAACCAGCTGAATACATTTGGCTTCTGGAGGATACCTTTCAGTGGCTGGTCTGTCAGAACGATCACGCGATGGGCATGAAAATAGGGTCTCAGCTTTCGGGCTGAGAAGACAAGTGGCAAAGCAAGCTTCTTAGCGTGCAGGTAGCATGTCTCTACTTCGGTCAATGTCTTGCTCACATAATAGACCAGCTGCTGCAAGTCGGAGTCTTGGCATATGAGAACAGAGTTGAGAGCCACATCCAATATTGCCACATAATACAGCTCTTCTCTGTCCTTGGGTGATGACAACAATGGTAGGCTGGCTAAGTACTACTTTAACTCATTGAAAGCTGCTAGGCACTTTACAGTCCACTAGAAACCATTTGCTTTAGTCTTCCTCAGAGCCTTGAAGAAAGTCTGATACTCATCCCCCGACTTTGCCAATAAGCGGGACAGTACTACCAGTCATTCGGTTAACCTCTATACATCCTTGACTCTCAGTGGCGGAGACATGTCCATGAGGGATTTGATCTTCTCTAGGTTTGCTTCTATCCCTCACTGAGAGATGATGAAACCCAGGAATTTTCCCAAGGACACTCCGAAGATACACTTTGAAGGATTCAACTTCATCTGGTGTGTGCGGAGAAACTCGAAGGATTCAGCCAGATTGTAAATATGGTCACTGGTAGTCTTGCTCTTGATGAGCATGTCGTCAGTGTATATCTACATATTGTGGCTGATCTTCTTCTTGAACATCTTGTTCACGAGCCTTTGATAAGTGGCACATGCATTTTTTAGATCGAAAAACATGACCTTATAGTAGTAGGTGCCTTGGTCGGTCATGAACGAGGTGTGCTCCTCATCCTCTTGGCTCATTCGGATCTGGTTGTAATCCTAGTACGCGTCTATGAAGTTTAATAGCTCGTGTCCAAAAGTCGAGTCAACTAACAAGTCGATCTTGGGCAAAGGGAAGTTGTTTTTTGGGCAGGTTTTATTGACGTCAGTGAAGTCAAAACACATCCGCCATTCCCATTACTTTTCTTTACCAGGATAACGTTGGAGAGCCAATTTGGGTATTGGACTTCTCTGATGAAGCCGGCATCTAGAAGCTTCTTCACCTCTTCCCGGATGGCTACGAGCTTCTTCACGAAGTGGTTCCTCTACTTTTCCTTGATGGGCTTATGGTTGGGATCGATGCCCAACTTGTAGACCATTACTCTAATCAAAATTCCAAGCATGTTAGTTGGTGTCCATGCAAAGATATCATCGTTCTGTCTCAAGAACGCTATTAACTCATCATGCAAGGGTTCGACAATGAGCCCCCAATCTATACACACCTCTTTGGGTCCTCCGAATTCAGTGGTGCTTGATTAGTGGCATCATTAGATTGCACTTGCTGCAAGGTGGCTTCATCTCGACGGTCCAGCTCTCTTGCAGGTCTCCCGCCACTGCTTGGGGTGATTTGTGACATGTAACATGTCTACCCAATTACTTGGTCATCCAACACTTTACCGATACTGCGTGTTGTTGGAAACTTCATTTTTAAATGCAGTATTGAGGTGGCGGCTTCTAACACTGTTAGGCACGGCCGGCCTAGGATAACGTTGTATACGGAAGGCAGGTCAACGACTAGGAAGGTGAGTGTATGACTCGCCGTTTTGGGATATGTGTCCAAGGTGACCTCAACCTGTATTTTTCCTTGGATAGTCACAGGCTCATTGTTTAGGCTATATAGTGGCCCTTAGGTAGGTTTCAGTTGATTTTTTTAAGTCTGAGTTTAAGGAAGGTATCAAAATAAAGCAAATATTTTAAACTTTCATTATCAATGAAAACTTATTTCAATTGGTAGTTCACAGTACCATATGAAACGAGTATAAATACAACAAGGGGATCAGTGTGTAAAAAAATTACATGATCCATACAACTATCACTAAAGCTAATGACATTCTCTTCCTCTCTCTACTTCTTCCGCCCAACTTCCTACTCCTTGTGATCTGCTTGGGTCTTGGCTAGCCAGGTCGTGATCATATTAACCACTCCATCTGTGACCCAATTCTGTGGTAGTGACAGATTCGGTCCTTTCTCGCCTAAGGTGCTAGAACTCTGCCTAGGGTTCCTGACGAATCTACTAAAATGGCCCCTCCGGATGAGCTCCTTAATCTCCTCCTGGAGCATCTTGCAATCCTCTGTGGTATGTCTTGGAGATCAATGGAAATCACAGTACTTAACTAGATTTCCTCCCTCCGTGTTCTTCAATAGTTTTGGCTACTTGAGAAACTTCTCCCCATGGATCTGCATGAGGACATTAGATCGTGTGTCGTTCAGAGAAGTCAGGTTGATCGGTTTGTATTCCTTACAATCCAGTGCTCCGGTCAAGTGCTACTTTTGGTGAGGATTATTAGTGCCACCATTCTTCCTCTTTTCCTCGGCCGGGAAAGAGAGAGGCTGGTCGGTTCTCTCAAGATACTTCGCCTTGTTGGCCTCTTCGGCGGCTGCGTAGGCCCTAATGATGGACTCCGCTTTCCGAAAGGTCTGCGAGTTATTGTGGGCCAGGTGTCTAAAGAAGTCACCGTACGTTAAGGTAGAGATGAAATTGCTAAGCTTCATCTCCTCGGTAAGCTTGGGAATCCTTCTGGCCTCTGCTGCAAAGCACTCCATGAATTTTCTTGGGTTCTCTCCCTATCTTTGCTTGATGTGGGAGAGATGTCACGTCTGTTTCTCTTCCCGGTGGCTGGAAGCATACTGAGCTAGATAGAGATTAGTGAGCCCACGGAAGCTTCAGATTAAGTTTGATGGGAGCATGTGGAACCATATCCGAGTGTCTCCCTTCAAAGTGAGAGGAAAGCACTAGCACTTCGCCAAATCCTATAAGCCCTAGAGACTTAGATGGGTGCGAAAGCGATCCATGGGATCTACGCTCCCATTGTAAGAATCCAATGCTGGCATTTTAAGCATAGCCGGCAATGGATGGTTTAAGATCTTAGCAATGAAGGGAGATCTCTCCAGATCAGCGGTGTGTTTGTCATCATCTTTGAATATGCGGTTCTAGATCTTCTTGACGTTTGCCTTCACTTGGGTGGCGTCCCCAGATCTCTTAGAGTTTAAGGTATGTCTTCAACTCTGTTCTTTCAGTAGTACGGCGCGTAGCCTGCCGGCTGCTATTGCTGGTGGATCTAATGATTCGGGAGGCTCCCTCCTTAGCTTGAGGCCATGGCTTTTCTCGAGAATATTGGGGATTCCTCCTCTCTAGCCTCTCATCTAGAGTCCCACAGCTGAAGCACCACTCGAGCCTTGGACGGCTTTAGGCGTTGAAGGCCTTCAAAGCATAAGAGCTTCCCAGCCTCACAGCCCTTTTTGCCAGCTTCTTCTTCCTTTGGCCTCCTCTTCTGGAGGCCGAAATGAGAACTGAGGGCAAAGCCCTCTACTTTCTCTTGCCCTGACCGGTGTAGAGTATCAGGAGCATTCTAGATATATTGCTTATATGATCTGTCAGGTTTTTAAAAAATGGTACGGGTGCCCCTCTTACCAGGTTACCAGTAGAATGGTCCTGGTCAAGGAAGGTAGCATCTTTAGTGGGAACGCTATCTTGGGCTTTGGTGTTCACCATTTTGATTGATGAGAAATGGTTTTAAAGATGAAAGTGGTTGGCTTTTAGTTAGCTTCCCATAGACGGCGCCAATAATGCGTCCTGGATCCAAGTTTTGAACAAATTTGGGTTGAGCTGTTCGTCAGATTTTGGTTCCATCCACTGAGTCTTAGATTCTGTACATCACAACTTCAAATAGGAGGTCAGGTGACAGTGGGATGTGATCCCACTGAAAATAGTTCAACGTTTGAGTCAGTAATCAGCCTTCTGAAAATAAGAAGGTGGATGCAGAGGATGTTGTATGAATGTTGATGAGTGTTTGTGGATGGGGGAGTGCACTCGTAGAGAGAGTGGCTTGGTTGTTTGGGCTTGTGAGGAGTAGATTCTCTAAGTACTAAGTTCGCTGAGAACTAGTAGTAGAGACAGTGTGTGGGGATGCTCGAGTATCTGAGAACTTCTGAGAGCTTTGTAATTGCTTGAGAGCTTTTGTGGGCAAGGGAAGGCGTTCCTTTGAAGGGAGCTTCCATAGCCTTTTATAGCCATGGCCCTATGTTGCCTTCCTTATGCAAATGGGATTGATGCCCGCACTTTGTCTGGGATCGTTGCCTTTCTTGTGTAAGCGTGAGCTCCTTTTTGGCTGTAATGGTTAAAGAGGCTAATCTTCATCCTTTTGCGTTTTGTAACCGTTAGGATTTTCAGTAGACCGCGTGTGGATTCTGGTGCCTTCCTCTCGGGTTGTGCTTTCATTCTAGAGATGACAATTTTAGTGAGCTTGCTTTCTTAGGAGATGCGAAAAATTAGGGCAGACGATCGTTGTGACTTGAAGATAAATACGTGGGCCAATTTAGACTTGGGCCACGTGGGTCCTGAGCCTCAGCCAGTCTACTTGCCACTTCTCTAGTCAACAAAAGTGTTGACCATCTTGGGCTCTGATGGGTTGTCCTGATCTTGGATTTCTGCCAGCCCACTTGCTCTTCGTCCGATCAACGGCAGCATTGACCGTCCAGGTAGAAATGGATCGTTGAGGATTTGGACTGTTTACTCCTTTGTGGGCCAATCCGCTACTGATGTCCCCATTAAATACAATTTCAAAACTCTAAATGCTCGCATATTTAAAGAAGTCTTTAAGAAGTTTTTAAGATTGAGGGATGAGAAAACTAAAGCTTTAGATTTCTCTTAATAAAAGATATTTTTTCCTTTAATCCACACCTCTCTAGCTTTTGTTTTCTTCAATAACAATGAAGGTAGTGGGCTAGGTTAAAATAAATAAGTGTCTATATCTCAAGCTAAAAAACTAATGTTTAAAACGCTAAAATGGCGAATTTGAGTGCTTGCATTTGAACTCTGGTAGTGCATCAGCCTGAATCATGTGCGCTTCAAGCATGTTGATTATGTAAGACATATGTTCATCCTTCATGCACCCATCATGTCACTATCCTAAATACATATGTACATTATTTATATGCCCAATTATTATTTTTATCTTAGGAGAACTTATTTTGAGTGTTATATAAGCACGATCGAAAAAATAAAACAAATTAAAAATAACCTGATTAGAATTAAATTTTGATATAGAAATTAGCTAATATAACAAGCCTAATAAACTCCTTCATTGGTAATTTTGTGACAAAATTACTTATATAGTACTAAATAAATTTTTAATTATCACCAAATTAGAGCTTGTGAGATTATAAATAGACAAACCCTAGACGACTAAAAACATGTCGACAGTGTGAAGCATTTGATTCTACTTCCCTAAAAACAGATACAACTACAAAAAATATTTTGCAATATATCAAACAAATATCAACATAAAGTCATTATAATGCAATATATCACTATAAAATAACAACAGTAAGTATCATCAAATGATAAATAAGGATAACAAGTAACAAGGACCACATTCTATTAACATCAAAAGCGGGTACAGTGCTCCTCCTCGGTAAATTTTGCTACACTCCCTATCATAACTATTAGCATCAACAAACGAGTCTCACAAAATTCTCCCTCAACAACATGCACTTCCTCCTCTTGATGCAAATTGTCAAACGGATACCATATCAGAATTAGAATCATCGGAAGACTCAGCAAAATCATTGGGAAGGATTCTTCAAATACCGATCCTACTAGGCAACACAACACTAAAGGTTGGCTATCTTGGATCAAAGATTGGTGTGAGATGATGCAATCTACTCCCTTTGGTGCTGCATTGGGGTAATGATCTCCTAAAAATCAAACTACGAGGTGATCATAAGCTCCCTCCATAGATGCATATGGCTTAATTGGTTTATAAAATCATTAGATGAGTTAGGCTGCATGTCGAAAGGACCAATGGAAGACTCACTAATGGAGAGTCTGTGTAAGGGTTCATGTAGACGCGTGCAAGCGACTTTGTATAAGTGGCCTCGCTAATGGGGTAATCAGGAGGAGTTGTAAAACCTAATTTTTTATTTATGTTTTATAATTTCAGAATTTATTACATTAAGTGAAATTTTGAGAATCATTGTGTGTTCGGATAATAAAATAAAAGATTTGCAAGAATGAGTGGCATTCATGTGTGACATAAGTATGATCATATGTGGCTTAATAGAATGGATTGGGCACTTATGAGTGGCAGATATGTTGTCATACATAACTTAGAAGAATGGGTGATGCTTTTGTGTGAGGCCAAAGTCACTCATTCGTGCATGTAATGTGTTTTGCACTTGATACACGCTTGACCATTTCTCATGTACTAGTTTAGCTAATATGTGATCCTTCATGATATTTTGATCATTTCTTGGCTGAGTTTTGAGCGAAGAGAGAAAGAGAAAGAGAAGACAAGAAGAAGAGAGTAAAGTGAAGGAAATTGATTTTCAAGTCATTTCTTATTATGTTGTGATAATATTTAGATTAAGATAAGTACATTTAAACTCAATTCTTTATTTATTGTTAAATGTTTGATTTATTTCCTTTAGTCCTTGATTAAATATACATGCATATGACTATTTCATTGTCCCTCTTGATTTGTTTAGCATGCATGGCCATATTACTGAGAATCTAGAGATTTAAAGGCCATGCCTTAAATTTATGAAATTTGTATACAAATCTTTACATCCTTTGGATAATTTATTTGTATGTCATTTTATTTAAATATTTAACAAGAACT
>JAODPA010134759.1:0-16490 GCA_025585075.1 Nepenthes mirabilis
TATTTAAATTGACTTATTTAATCCGAATTTATAATATTTATCCTTTGTATCTCCTTCTCTTCCCCTGCTACTCGTTCTGTTTTCTCATCATCCATTTTGCTCTCTCTATCTCTCTCGCTCTTACCACTCTCTGTTCTCCTCTTCCCTGACCCTTCATCAAAAATTTTCTCATTTGCCTCTTACAATTTTGAATTCACCAAATGCTTGATCCAATTCAGCAGATTATATTACAATGGCTACAACTATCGGATGCGATAACTTGGTCAGATTACCTATCCCTAAAAAACATGGTTTGATAGGCTAAACAATCAAAATGTTGATAAAAAATTCAAAACATAACATAGAAGTCCATTAGTGACGCCTTATATAAAGATCTGGATAATATTTTTTTATAAAAAAAATTGGACATGTATTAAAATGAAGGTTAAAAGTAAAATATTTATAAATAAAAATTAACAGCAATGTTTTAAAAAACGATAGGCGAGAATATTTTTCGTTGTTTTCGCGTTTCCGAATCGTGTACCGTCTGGCGACCACTTTTCGCTGTGTCATCTGTGGCAATTTCTGTAGTAACATTCAGGAAAATAGATACTGTCTGCCCCAAGCATCCCTCCCCCACCCAACGATTTTTTTTTTTTTTTTTGAAAAGCAGAATAATGGTATCCCCAAGCACGGCAGCCCTTATTGCGTCAAGCAGCTCAGCATTAGCTCCCCTTTTTCTCTCTACCTGCTTCGTCAAAGCAGCGTTCAAATATGGCTACCTCAACAACTCTCTCTCTTTTTGCAGAAACACTTTAAGGACACAATCTGTAGCTCAAGTTTTCTACAGATTGCCATGTAGGTCGCTTTGTCGCAATTCAATTTTTAGTTCCTCCTCCTCCAGACCTCTTGTCATGGAATGGCAAGATTGCACGTAAGTGTTTCTTTCGATCGTGTGGTAGTTTTGTCTTTTCTGTGTTTTGTAGTGTTTTTCTTTTTCTTTTTTTCTTATTTTTGGTGTTCTTTTCCTAATATTATTGGATTATGTGCAAATAGGACTGACATAAGCAATTTAATTGTGGCTTTGAATATTGATGCTATTCAGATTAATACTATTTGTTATGAGGATATGAATCCCTGACATTTTGGAGGGGATTGGATGTGCATTTCATAAGATTGGGAGGTGATGAGACCTAGATTTGATAATGTATCCGCTAATTTATGGGATATGATTCCCTAATTCATAGGATATGAATCTCATTACGATTATCAGTTTTGCATTAGTTGTAATTCCTATACATATTTAATGCCTTAAGGTTTTGGGAAGCATGGAAGAATTAAGGATTATTGAGGACATTGTCCTCTCTTTCTTCCTCTTGGTTGTCTCGTCTTTCCGTATCCCACTTGGCTGCTGCTTGTTTCCTCTCTTTTATCTCTTCTTCTCTTCCCTTGCATAAAATTTGGTATGAGATACCGAATATGTTGACTTTATATTGTCACAGCCAATGCTGCCTAAAGCGACCAAGATCATATGTCACCTGTCTAAGGTCACCCTTAGTAGCTGCGGAATGGCACTCATCAGCAACCATAGCCAACACTCATGAACAGTAGAGTCCTTACCTAATCAGCCTAGACACAGAACCCCAGCCGTGATCACCAACTTGCTTAACTAGTCCACCTTAGCCCTGAAGCACCCATCCTGCCACATATCCACATCCAACGGCTCCCTTTCCAACATTGCGAGATAGAGAGTGGATAAAAGAAAAAACTAGAAATGAGAGAGTGCAAATACACATATAGAGAGAAAACTCGAGGGTGTGTAAGAAAATAGTACCTTCACTGCAAACATTTATATCTCATTGCCGTCTCCATCACTGTGGTCGTTGCAGTCGATTGGAGAGCCCATGACCCAGCAGTTCTCTTTTCTGCTAGAGAAGTTGAGAACCAAGAAGTTGATGCCTTAAGTTGTCTAAGTGTCTTTGTTATATATCATTCAAATTAAGATTGTTAGGTTTGAGACTCAAGGAAGAAAGAACATGAGTCTTGTCTGAATTTCAGTGAGATCTTTCAAACACTGTAGAGTGCGCAGTTTGACACCACTTTTGGTTTCTGTTTGTAGGGTGGATACTTGTTTTGAGCCAATAAAATTTGCATCTCAAGGACTTGGTTCTAGATTTTATAGTTTGAGAGGTGCATGTTAGTTGCCTATTTGGTAATTTCCCCCGAGATTAGACTATCAAGGAAGTTGAGTGTCAAATTTATTGGTTTAGTTTGAACAAAGACGTTAAAATTATTAGATCACGATATTGACATTTTATGTGACATTATTTAGGAATTCAATTTCTGTAAGTAGGTGATTGTAGTGCAAAAACGAGTTCAGGTGTTTTGTTATGACACAAAACTGCGATCCTATTGATAGCCAGTGAATCATGCAGTTTTTTCCGGACATAAAGTAATATCAATACTATGAGCTTACAGCTTGACAGTTGATCGAGTAGGTTTTTTGGGAATTGAAGTAATATCAAAACTGCAAGCCTACCACTGGACAACCTATAGAGCCGTTTGGTTTCTAAACCATTGCTCAGATTTTGAAAATAGTTTACATAAGGATCAGGAGCAATTTCCTAAGCCACTATCCTTATAAAGGGGAGCATAGATATTCAACATGGTGTGGAGAAGTAGTGGTGTCACGGACCGCCTTCCTTCTGCTACTTAATATCCGTGAATACTTAAACATAATGATACGTCATATTACATATAAGTCTATATAATGTTTAACCTTCATATACAGGATCTATATGATTGCCATATCAAGTGGCTTTAACCTTGTACGAATGGAATACGGTATCGGATTCTTCAGAGATGTTACTAGGTATCAAAATCATTGCCATAAAAATCTGCGGAAGTATAACTAAATAATTAATACCAACATTGTATTTATTTCATCATAAGATAGAATACAAATTTCCTGATATCAAATTAACCATACATCCACTACATTATATAAAAATTCATCATCACTCGAGCTTCAACAACTTTTGGTTTCAATCCTGCTTAGCGGATATCAACTCGTGTTCATTATTTGAAGGGTTAGTAAAATAGTAAGAGAATGAGCTAAATACTTAACAAGGTATATATAATAAAGACATGCACATTTATACTTCAAATAAAAATATATTCATTAGAGGAATAGAAATTATATAAAACATGTATGACCTTTTGTCTTCTTTAACTTTTCCTTTTCTTAATCAATATACTGAATCTTGTTTATTATTTATCTTTAGAGGTTAGGGCTAGTAGGCCTTATCAGCTAACAGAGCAGACAATTGAGAAAAAGATTATGTTTACTCCACACAATCTAAGGCCTTAATCCTCTTTATTATACCCTGAGGAAGGTGGTACATATCTATTATACTTGGTAGACGGGGCCATAAAACTTATGCCGCTAAAAGTTCCCCCACGGCAAGAGGCAGTTCTCGAGTTTCCATTATAATATCCTAAAGTATGTTAGGGAATATCACTACCTAAAATAATTTCTTAGTCCAATTTCTTAATTCATTTTTCAAAACCTTTTATTGAAGCTTTTACACTTGTTCTTAATATTTCTTCTTAGTTTTCTTCCATCAGGAATAAAATAATCATATTTCTTGAGACTTGCAAAGCTTTCATTAAAACTTTTCATAATATCGAACATACAAACCATAAAACTACGATAATTAGTAATAAACTGTAAGTCGTAAAAGAAATCGATGCATTGACTAGTTTAATAGTTTTAATTTAAAAATTTTAAGTATATTAAAAATTTAGATTTAACATGTGGTATATTCGGTCGGTTCGGTTGTTGGTTTGGGGCTAGCTCGGTTAGTTTTTCTAGTATAATTTTAGCACAATTTCTTGATGATTCGATTACTGGTTCACAGTCAATTTAATGGTCGGTTCAAAGATTGGTCCATGCTAATTTTTATCACTAAATTTCATCATTAGCAGGCCGGTTTAATGTGCCGGTTCAAGGGTTCAATGAATTTCTATAAGCTGAAAATTTCAGCATACGTTGGGCCGGTTCAGCTGCTAGTTTAAGGCCTGTTTCGGTGGCTAACTCAAGGCAAATTTTACAAGTTGATACTTTAATATCATCTTATGATACCTTAGTTGATTTGGCTGTCGGTTCAGCCGGTTTGGGGGTCGGTTCAAGGCTGGTTCCGTAGCTGCAAATTCAGCATCAGCATGGATGCTGTTAGTTGGTTCAGTTATTGTTTAGGGGCCTAGTTCAATGGTCGATTCGGTATATCCTTGGCAACCGGTTCACAGGTGAATAGTTTAGTCTTAGTACATGATGATTTGGCCGGCTTGGTTGCCGGTTCAGCCGATTCAAAGCCTGATTCAGTCTAATTCCCTAAGCTGCCAAGTTCAGCATCAGTATGAATGTTGGGGCCGATTGTGTTGCTAATTTGAGGCTCGGTTTAGTGGCTAATTTGGGTTCAATTTTACGGGTTGACACTTTAACATCACCATAAGATATTTAGGCTAATATGGTTGCCGGTTCAGCCGATTTAAGGCCGGTTCAAGGCTTGCAAATTCGACATCAGTATGGATGTTGTTAGCCGGTTATGTTGTTGTTTAGGGGCCCGATTTAGTGACCGGTTCGGGTCCAAATTTACGGGTTGGCCCTTCAACGTCCCCTTAAGACACATAAGCTAATATGGTTGCCGGTTCAGCCGGTTTAGGGCGCAGTTCAGGGGTTGCAAATTCAGCATCAGCATGGATGCTGTTTAGTTGATTCTGTTGCTATTCAGGAGCCCGATTCAGTGACCGGTTCAAGGTATTTTTGGCAGCTGGTTCACAAGTTGATACTTCAGTCTTAGCAAATCAGAGTTTGGCTGGTTTGGCTGCCGGTTCAGCCAGTTTGAAGCCCAGTTCGGTCTATTTTCCTTAAGCTGCCAAGTTCAGCATCAGCATTAGCACGAATGCAGGGGCTCTTTCTATTGCTTATTTGGGGATCCGGTTCAGTGGTCGGTTTAACCCGTTTTTGTGGGCCGAATTTTTACAGTATTAGTAAGAGACTTAGCTAGTTGGCTAACAATTTGGGGCTGGTTTGGTGGCTAGTTGGTGGCCGGTTTAGCTGATTTTAAACAACGTATTCAGCTACTGGTTTTGTTCAAGCTGGTATTCGAACTCTTTCCACCGTTTCATTTCTTATGAAAAAGTGAAGATATGATAAAAACAATGAGTAATCTAAGTATTGGATAACAATATTTAAGGAGAATTACCAAAAATCAGCAACAATTGAAAGAAGGGTATAAAATACACTTGCCCAAATTTCAGTTTTACTTCTCTTGCTTTTGGTTCACTCCCTTCTGCTTCACGGTTTTGCCTTCTGCTCCCTCTTGGTTTTTCCTTATTTTCTTCCTCTCTTCCTTCACATGTTTCTTATATAATCTAGAGGCATTAAGCTGAGTCATTAAATTTTTGCCAGCAACACCTATAAACCTGTCCTACTTCAAACGGGTGTCCCAATTAGTTGATGATTCATCCTTCAATTTTGCTGAATTGTTGCCTTAAGAAGGTGCCTTGTGTTGTTGTATTAATGCTGCAGTGTGGCAGCTTCTCCTTGCTGAATTATTTGAATATTCATCTGAAGTGGAGCTGCTGTGTGGTAGCTGAATTTTTCATGCCATGTGTGTGTTGTTTTCTATTAAATAATTGGAATTTGAGTTGAAGTGGGGCTGCTGTGTGTGCGTTGTTTCCTTGTGCCATGTGTTGCTCTCTTAAATTACTGAGTATTTTATTTTCCTGCTACCCATTCCCACGTTCATGCTGAGTGCTGCCCCTTTGCTGAATTATTGTTGATTTGTGATATATTAATGCTGCTGTGTGGCAGCTTATTTCTTGCTGATTTTTAAGCCTCCAAGTACCGTGTTTCCACTCTCCCTTATTTTCCCTAAATTTGCCTAAGTGTGTGTCTGCCATGTTGCTGATATGTTGCTGCCGTGAGCCCCTTTTCCTTCTGAATTATTTCTGAATTATTGTATATATATGTTGCTAATTAGTGCCCTACTGATATATATAATTTCCCGGGTTGTATTTGGCCCATTGAATTTAATTTAGCTGTTTACCGGTTGAAAATTTAGCAACTGAACTTGTTTCCTGTTATCCCAAAATCAATTCAATTGTTAATCGGTTGAAATTTTGGTGGCTGAGCTATCATTTTATTAACCGTAATTAAATCGGTTGCTGACCGGGTCTATTAGATAATTTTTCATGTCTTAGTTGTGTTCCAAGGTGAATTTGTGGCTTCCGGGTTTATAATATAATCAGTATAATAAATCTTGATTCTTACCGAAATCCTTAGACCGAGAGAAGTCTCCAAATCTACAGATTTTAATTTCAATGGTTTAGTAGTTTTGGGATGTCAGATTCTTTAATCTCAATTTTTTTGTATTCTTTGACATCAATTTCACTTTTGATTAATTAATTATGATTTGCTTAATCGAAAAATCTCGGGCCTTACAAATGGGAACTAACCATCAAGAAAATTGTGGGAGTTTATCCAAGGGAGACAGTTTTTGGTGAGTTGAAAGTTGAAATGAAGAAGAAAAATTTCTAAAATGAAAATTACGACTATAAAGTGATATAGTGTCATTGTACTACATAGTCTCCTCCTCAAATTGTCTATTTTATTCATTATAATAAATCTATTTGTCATTCGATTCTAGAGGGAGTTGTTGCTTTGGTTAGAACATTCTAGCAAATTGAAGATGTTAATTATTCGAAGATCTACTAGGAGAAACCAAGTGTGCTTACATAGTTGTAGTATTACAGATTTAAAGAGGGTATTAGATAGTCATGTATTAGAGTAGGTTAGGAAAGTGTTTAGTGTTTGATCTGTAAATTGACTTTTCTTATCATACTGGATTTACTAGTTGGTGATTGATAATCCCGAGGATTTCTTCAGAACACATTGTTTTTGAGTTCTCCTTATTTACCAAAATTCATGTTATTTTTCTTATTGCACTTAAATTTCTTCGTTTATATTTGGTGAATGAATGATATTTAACATCTAGAACCACATTTCTTTTACATGTATTTGAATTGCATTAATTTTTAATGTTGTGTTTCCATGTTAGGACATCTATTCACCCCTTTAGGTCTTTGTGGGTCTTTATTTTGTTTTCTTAAACATAGTTAGCACCTATTGAAAATGTTAACTAACTAATCATAAGAAGCTGTATATCAGCCTTCACGATTCCTACACATTCCTAGTTGTCCTTTGCACGATATAAGTATTGACTTTGTGTTAGGATTACTGTATACTCTTAAGAACCATGATTCTATTTTTGTTATTGTAGGCCCTTTTTTTCTAAAATGGCATAGTTCATACCTTAGCGAGATTTTTGATGCTCTTTGGGCTATTGGGTTATATTTTGTTGAGATTTTTAAAGTTTATTGTCTCCCTTAAAACTATTAATCTGATAGGAATGTTTGTTTCACTAGTTATTTTTAGAGAATTCTATGGCAAATAGTTGGCAGCAAACTATAATTTTCCACTACTTACCACTACCATATGGATGGCAAAACTAAAGTTGTTGATCATAGCATAGGCAACTTTTTGATATGCTTGGTTCAGAAAAATCATTGCAATTAGGATTTGATTTTTCCTACAAAACACTAAACCTGCTAGGATATAATACCTTTGTGAATAGGTACAAACCTATTTGAGGTTGTGCATGTAATCCTACGATAATTAGATCTCATCCCTATGCCTCCATATGCTATTTTGTGCATGTAATCACTTTTATGACTTACATATTTACATTAATAATCAACTAGATGCAAGTAATATATTATGTAGACTTTGATCTAATTCGCATGAAAAAGCACATTGAATTTAATGTTTGTGATTATGTCATGATCTGGATTTGACTAGAATTGCACCCACCAGGCTCCGTTTCCAAATTGAAAGTTCGTAGTGATAGTGCTTTTTACAATTTTACAATGGGATGGACCAAATGCTTAATGTCATTAATATTCCATCTTACCATGAGTTTCACCCTATATTCATTATTGAGGACTTAGCTGCTTATAAATGGCACTTTAGACCACCAGATGATTCTTTTATGGCCTCATCAGATGAGTGTAGCCTCAAGCCCAAACCAACTTCTACTCCATCACCAATCCTTTTTGTGGTGACCTGAACACAGGGTGCCTGCCACCTAGCCCAGGCCGCTTACGCGAAAATCCTTAATTATAAGTACATTGTAAACATCATAAAATATACATCTATAAAAATCATAAGAGATAAAACATTCATCAAAGTCCACTTGAAAGATAAGGTGAAATAACTATTTGATATATGCAAAGCTAAAGGGATGCAGCCCCAATAAAACTTAGTGTTTCTACTACCATGACAAACATGAATTCTCGCCAAGCTCTCAAAATAAAACACTCTCTGGGATCATGAACCTGTAAGCTTTCAGCAAAAACTCGATCACTGGCTAACTCTACAGACCTGTACTACGTTGGAACCAATAAAATATAAGGATGAGTCAAACGATCAGCAAGTAATATAACCAATAATAAAACAATAACAATAAACACCTCAGATAATGAAAATAAGATAACAAGAGTAGTGTCAATCTCATGAATCAATTGCACTCTATCCGACACTCTACAATATGTTGTAAACACGGCTCAAGACTACCATCCGGATTAACCACCAAGGGTTGTACCAAACCTGAAATATCTAGAATATAACAAGGATTTTGAGGAATCCGAATATCGATTAATACATAGGTTCCACCAAAAATATCTCAACAGTGGTCACTATAACATAAAATACCATTAACAATTTCCTTGAATCTTATTTTATCGCTGTGAATCAAATGCTACATATTTCACTCCCAACAGCTTGGTCCATAACATGAGGTACCTTACACTAATAAGTTTGATATACGACAATTCCCTATGCCCCTATCCATGTATAGGAGTTTTTCTATTAGATTCCTTTCTCCCTAACGAAGTATAGGAATCGGACTCATCTTGACAATTCCCTTCGCTCTCTATCTGGATATAAGAATTTCACTCTCTCAGATTCCCATCACCCTAACTAGGTATAGGAATCAACACCCAATCCTGCTGATTCCCTTCACCCTCTACCCTGGTATAGGAATAGTCCCACTCGGATTCCTTTCACCCTTATTGAGTATAGGAGTCTGCACTCATACATGTCAACAGTTGGTATTCCTTGCTATAATATCCATCGATATCACGCCATACGATGATCACATGACTATAAGTATTCATTCAAGAACCTAGACCTCATTTCTATTGAGATATGAATTAGATATCGAACAACAATGGACTATATCATAGTTACATAGGTTTCATATTTTTTGATACTATACTATTTTCAATACTACTTTTCTCATTCATGGATCATTAAGATGATTTACGCATCCAAAGATTTCATAAAGAAAACATCACCAAGAAAGGATAAGAGAATATTCCCAATTACACTAAATACCCTCCAAATGGCACTCTAATTGGCCCATTACTACTTAAGACTATTGAATTCATGCTAACTCTGTCAACCTAGCTCTAATGCCAAAAATCTAGGGCATATGAACAATCTGGTTTCCTGGTATTCGAATGCCGCATCACGTCATTCGCACATGTACTGTGTGGTTTACTTGACTCTCCAATTCCACAGCCTAACCTTGAAAAGCAGTAAAACGGTAAAAATACATCTTACTAGTTCTCTAGCCCATAGATTTCCTTGAAATCGAATCTGCCCCAAACTACATTTGATGTTTGAATGCCGCCTCACACATTGGTCAAACATTGGCTCTTAGCCTTGTGAAACGACACCCTTTTCCATGATATTTAATATCTAGGGTCTACAGACCTCCTAGAATACATCCACTGAGATGTGTCCTCAAGAACATATGACTTGGCTTGTAAATCTACCGAGTCATCTCGAGCCTATCCTTAGTGCTTGAACGTGGCTTGCACATCAATAGCATGTTGAGTCAAACATTCCATAAATTCTTCAATTTATGAAGACCAAGCAATATGAATGAAATAAAGGTATCTACACGAAGTTCTTGATCTGCAAGTACACAATACTCGTACAGCATATAAAACAAGAAAACAACAGACTTTAAGCAAGGAAATATGTGGATCTAGCCATCAACACTGCAATGTTCAGACACTGGCTTTGTCACGGTATAGCATTGAACACTGGCTTGAGTACTAGTCAAACGCCACCCCAAAATTGATGGAAAACGATTCTAAAGGTCATGAAATTCATCATATTTCTTCTATACCTTATTTATTATCGATTTAACTATATAAAAACCGTTTAACAACCGGTGAAAGAACAAATCATGGATTCAATAAGAAATGGAAGGAGTGTCCAATAACATGGGGCATACTTGCCTCGAGTGTCCAATAAAAAGGGGTATTTTACTTGCATTGGGATGCGTAAAAATATAAGTCTTTACCATGAATGGCCACCAATGATTCTCCACGCGTGGCTCTTGAAGCCTGCTGCCACTAAGGGTGTGAGGAATCTAGGGGGTGGCGTTTGTTAGGGTTTTCTCTCACTTTGTATTTCTCTCTCCTCTATTCTCTAGCTGCACCTCTCTCTCTCTCTCTCTCTCTCTCTCTCTCTCTCCCGTCTCTTGGCTGCCTCTTAGGTGTGGAAAAATGAGAGGAGGTGGCTAGGGCTAGACTTCTTTTAAAAGGGAGGAGAAGGGATTAGGGTTTTTATTACTTTTTTTTTCTTGATTTAATTAAAATAAATTTTACATAAGGGAGATGGAAGGGGAAGGGTCCGGCATAACTAAGGGGGAGAGGGGGCACGGGTCTCATGGAGAAATTTGGGTTAGAGGNCTAAAGTATATTATAAGAATATATTCAAATATTTTGACACTCCAAATATGGAAAAAATATTGAATAAAAAAAAAATTGAATCTCTATGGATAAATCTTTGATTAGTCCACATCAACTCTATTTGGGAAGTTGGATTTCTTAATTTAATCCCCTTCCATAGACAGATAAATCAATCCAATGCCTTTTAGGACATCAATAGGCGTGGGATTCCCTTTCCTTCATTCTCGTTACCATCCAACTTTTCAGTCTATATTCTTAAAGCTTGGATGGTATTTAATTAGCCCAATACTTGGACCTAGTTGCACCAAGTAACCAACTCTGATGTTTTTCATGCTTCTGACTAAAGATGATGGTACAAGTCTGCTTTCTTGGTGATGATGACTACTTTTCTGGTGCTAACACATGATGTCTTATGGCTATTCCTAAACAATAACATCTGTGAATTAATACAGGGTTAAAATGGAAGTCAATGTGCCTACATCAGTTGCCTATAAATGTTACTCAGATCGTGAAGCCATGCCTCGTTGGATGCCTTTTATTTCATCTGTAAAGGTGTGCTTACACCCCCATTTATAGCAGTTCTCTTGTACAAAGATTCTCTAGGAAATGTTTACATTTTGTCAAACATTGTGCAATTACCATCCTTGGCTCTATTGATATACAACGAATAGTGTTTCTCATTCTTTAAACTTGCCTGGTGTTGGGATCTCTTTATGCAGAAATAGATATGAATTTGCTTTCCACTCTTCTTGTATTCTGATATAACTCGGGATATGCCACAAACTATCCTCATTTTTTGGCTGTCATGAACTATATGTTTTGGAAGATTTTGCATTTAGTATATATCTTAGTTTGGCTTTTCCCTATAAGATTCAGAATCTCAAATGCACAAGTCAAATCCACTACCTGGGTTGAGAATGAAATGAACTTGTGAGGGCATTTCACCCTTTTTGCTTAATTAAATTAAGTGAATGCTACCATACCCCGGCGATGTATGAGATCATATTAATACATGTGCTGTTGTCTCTTAGGTGAAAATTTTGAACCGGAAGAAAGACAATGTCACATCAGAGATTTATCATTATTGGTCCTACTGGATAATGATTTCTTCATTTATTAACCAAATAGCAGCATAAGATATGGACTTGAACGTACATGCTTTAACCTGTGAGCTACCCATTCTTGAACCTCTTCCACCAAGGGTAAAACATTTGGTGCGTCAACTTTGTTACTTGGAATGAGTATGATTAAGTGTCTTCCCAACTAATACTTCTTAGTTTTTGTTTTTAAATTTTTGTGATGTTCTCAGCGCTATGCTGTGTGAGCAAGTGAATTCTTGGTTTCCATTATAATAATAGGCTTATAATGTAGTTATGCATGACGTAAATTCTCTACCTTTCTCGATGGATTAAGTAACAAACAGTACAGATCCAGAACCAAATGCTAGGGGATTCTGGATCTGTGGGTATTTGAGTGGCTATATTACCAAGCTGCTGAGTTGCCTAGTTGCAAAGTTGCCAAGCTTCTGAGTTTTCAAGTAGCGGAGTGGCTATATTGTCAAGCGCACAAACTATAAAGCCACCAAGCTGCTTGCTGAGTTGTTGAGGTGTCAAACTATCTTGTTAGAATGGCATGCACTAAACAAGGGAATCATGCTAGTGATGCTGCCATACATGCTCTGATAGTTTGAACCAAAACGATGGAATGGCCAGAGCCATTGACCAATGTCAAAGAGGTTAACACCAGTTAATGTGCCATGTCGGCCACGATGAATGTCAGTCGTTTGAGGAGTTATGCATGTGGTTTATGATTCTAAAAGACCCTATTATCCAATGATTTTCTCGGTGATGGTTGGATTTTAAAATTCAAGAAACGGGTTTTACCATGACAACAATTTTAGAGAGATGCAAAAGCAAAAGCCTATGGGGGTCGCTTCTATAACTAGGTAATCAGAATTAAAAAACCTCCTATGTTATATGATGGTTGTAGACCTCTTATAAAAACTTGTGTAGAAATAATCATTGGTGAGATTGTAAGAAAAATAAATGATTTGATTAATTATCTACAGTATTTCTATAGTTTGAGAGAAATAAAAGTATCTACTAAGATGCTGCAGCGGAAGTGTGTTTAATGAAGAATGAATAGTAAGCTCATTTACTATAAAAGTTTTATAACACATGCACTTATTGAGAAAAGTTATGACAACTAGATTAATGCATGATAAAATTGCTTAGTTGCTCAAAGTAAGGGCAAAAGTTTACCAGTAACCTTTCTCCGCAGTTATTAACCTGAGAGGGATGTTACTAAATCACCCAAGTATAAGGCCATAAGCCTCTATAAATACAAATTGCATTGACATACAAAGGACATTTGGTGTTTTTACATTTTAAACATCTAAAGGATCATTAGCCATACACAGTATTTACTCTCTCCTAAAGGGCGCCAAAAACACTTGTTCAAACACTAGTCCTGCCAAACTCAAGTATGCATAGAAAAATTTAGGAGTTTGTCCTCCAGATAACATACTCCCTACAAAAATACTTGAAATAGGAGCTTGTCTTCTAGAACCCTTAATCCCCTCATTTTTCATACTAGCCTTTTAGTTTGACTAATATGATTTTGACTTGACTTAAACTGGGAACATGGAGAAGTAACATTTTGAAAACATTCAATTTGCATCCCAAATGGTTAGCAAGATGATTACCACTACCAAACAGGCAAAATAGAGAAAGTGAATTGGTGGGTAGTGATCTTGTATTTGCAATTTGTACATATAGCTTTCATATTTCTTCATTGCATACTTGAGACTAATTTATACTTCTTTAGAATTCATAATTGTCGTGCAGAAGTTCCATTTGCATGTGAAAATGGCAGATTTCGTTTGAATGGAAAAGTATGTGCAAGATATGGCTACAAGTTTATTTGGCATGGTCTGGAGTGAAATTTACATGTTTTAAGATATTGTGCTTCTGGGGCAACACAATACCTTCTGCTTCTTTTGAAACTTGCTTCTTGCACATTAGACTGTCAATTTTGAATGCTTAAACGTTTGATGTTCCATCAGACCTTAGAAGATCAGCCTGACCTATCACGATGGTCACTTAAATATGAAGCTTTTGGTCGTAACATTGAGTTCTCTTGGCTTGCTCGAAATCTTCAGGTATCTGTTTGCCTTTTCCCGAATAGTTCTCTTCTATCATTCTTCTGTATTGTTGAGACTCACCTTCTGTTGCCCCTGACATGAATGCAGCCCATCCCGAATCAGAAAATTCATTGGATATCTTTGGAAGGCCTTCCAAACAGGTAAAAGAAAACTACATAAATTTGCTGGAATGTGCAGAGCGCAAGTGATAAACTGGTAGCTCCCATTATAACTCAACGTGCAATTAAGTAATGTAGTTCAATTCTCTTGATTTTCTGCATTCTTTGTTCTATTTGATATTTCATGAACTTTCACACTCTGGGGACCAAAATGGTGGGTTGAGTGTTGTTATAATGATATTTTCACTTAGAACTAAGGTTCTTTTTTATTGCTTTGATATAGTATTGATGAATATACTTCTTACATGGCAGAGGAGCTGTTCGATTTTATCCCAATGGTCCTTCATCTTGCATTATTGAAGTGAGGGTTTCTCTCTGGTATATCTGGTTCATAAGTTCCTTCATCGTAATATTGGAAAATATGGTTTGATTGAATTTATGCTCCACGGTAGCAATCGTCTGGATAACTTCTCATATTTATTGTAAAGTTAATTCTTCTTCATAGCTGAAAGTAAATGATGTGAAGGGAGAAGATGCGTGGTATTAAAAAAATATTGCATTAATTTGTGTTTTTCTAACGTGTATGTTCTCCAGCGTTTTGAGATGTAATGAGGGGAATGATAACAGAGTAACTGAGACCTGTACCTTTCTTCTTTGCTTTCTAACTTGATTAAATGCCAATCTGTTATCCTGACAAATTATCCTGTTCTTTTTTTCAGCTGACAGTATCCTATGAAATTCCGCAAATTTTAGTGCCAGTAGCATCGGTTAGTATAGTTACGAACATGCATTGACAGATTTTATTGTTATTATTATTATTATTTATTATTATTTGATAGAAACTGCAGAATTTATTCTGGATATAGTAATAAACTAGTGCAAGGTAATGCTTGCTGTTTAATTGACACCCTGCGTCAGGGGAGAGGGTGCTATAGGAGGCTAGGCTTTTGCCATCTCATGCAAACGTACCTTTTTCCATTTTCTATCCAAAAACTCGTGTATGATTGCATAATATTTGGGCCTTACAAACAATTTGCAGGCGTTGCAACCTTTTCTTGAAGGTTTGCTTACACGAGGTCTGGAGAGGTTTTCAAGATTTGCTCAAAGCCGTCAGCCAGAATCAAACAAATGATCCTCCAAACTGGTAACTGAACCCGTCATGATTATGTCCCCATGTTAATGTGTATACCTATGGTCCGGAATACTTGCAGCTCATTCTGATTGACCATGCATTTGTTTAGAGAAAGAACTCTAGAGTTACCCTATTGTTGTGTGCGCATGCGTTTGGGGGTTGATAATGGTGGATTGATGCACACTTTTCCTGCTTTACGTGGTGGTCCTCAAAACAGTTATGTTCTTGCCGCACATCTATATAACAAGGTGGTGGCTTTTGGCTCCTTTGCCATACTTTGAAGTTGTTGCAATTTAACTGAGCTAATCGTAGTTAAAACCTAGTGCCTTTTATATAGCCTTTAATTTGATAAAGTCAAATTCAGATTAAACGGCATATATCATGTCCTTAAGACCCTGATCCTAATTAAAAATTGTGGTTAGTTAGAATGACCAAATTTATTCTATTATTTATGCAATAACATCTTTATTCGTGATGACCCTCCTTTGTATTGTTGTAATTTCAAAAATATTCATAAATTTGCTTCATAGGGGCCAATTCCTGTTGCAGCGAAAATTCAGCATCATCTTAATGGAAAGAAAATGAAACCTCATATTAAATTTACCAATGTAACTACAGCAGGATCTAACTTGATGACACGGACAACCAGAAGATAGCGAGGGACTGGGACTTTTTGTTCTGAGTGGATTCCAAAAAACATTACCCATCGACAATATAATCAAACTTACATGGTGTTGCAAGCAGCAACAAATCGCGAAAGGAGTTGAGCGGTAGAAGGGCGATGTTGCAAGCAGCAACAGATTGAGAAAGGAGTTGAGCGACAGAAGGGCGATCTGCAGACAAAGGGAAGGGAGATTCTGACAGGAGAGAAGAGAAGAGAATAGAAGGGTAGGGGGAACACAGAACAGACAGGAGAGAGAATTAGTTGTAATCTCTTTTGGCTTAGAGGCCGTTCCTTCTCATTCATATATTGGCAACGTAATAACTGAATAAGGGAATGAGGAAAATAAGGGAAAACGGGCCCACATGGATGAACAACAATTATCAGAAAAAGACAACAATAAGTAATAGCCTAATGTCAGATGAAATTGCGATATTTTTTTGGTACCCAAGTGGTTCGGTTACTACGGCGAAGCTCCCCAAGAGGGCCAACTGGGTTTGTGGGCTAGGCTGTTTCTCTAGTGGCCAGGCCCGTAACACATGGTGGGTTAGATGAGGACACCAAGCC
>JAODPA010134770.1:0-16485 GCA_025585075.1 Nepenthes mirabilis
CGTTTCTTTTAATCCCAAACTTTAATTCGACACTCGAACGATAGAATGGACACACTCCGGCACTAACCCAACAATTCCGAATATTCTCCCAAAATTTTATAATATTAAATTAATTTTTCTCACATCCGAATTACCCAAAATCACAAAAAATAATAAACAATTTTAATTTAATCCAATAAAAATATTTCGAAATTTTGGGATATTACAAATTGGATATGGTGGACTTTCCCTCCAATGGAAATGGAAATAGAACAATCAAACTAGGACCATGGACTTATGTTCATTGGGTAGTATTCTCTGGCTTGCCATGCCCATCTCGGTAGAAACCCGAAGAATACTTTGGCCACGTATTCTGGTCGCTTGTGTGAGTGGGTGATGTCTATGGTACACCTTAGGATACTATTTTGGAAGAACGAGGAACTGCCCTGGTACCCCCGGGGAAAAGGGGCGTTTATCGGGCCCATCTACAGGCATGATATGTAGATGACCCCCCGGCTGGGTCTAAGAATAAGCCCTCATGGCCTTAGATCATGTGGAGTATCATGATCCTTTCCTCGTTCTCTCGCATCGTTGTTAGTACGACCTACTGGCCCTGGTCCGCAAAGACTAAAGTAAATTGATAAATGCACTAAAGCATGTTCAAATAGTAATTAAAGGTTCCAAAACATGATAAATGGCAAATCGGTACTTCTAAATGTTCCTTTCCTCTCAGGTCTCATTGAATTTTGAATGCATGATGTCCCTTTCCATTATCATATTCATGTTTCTTTATAGTTTGATAGTGACGTATGATTTCACTTGCTGAACTGTACGGTCACTCTTGCTGTTTCTTCTCTCAAGTGAGAATATTAAGTTGGCGCCTGATTAATTAGAGCAAGGAGTGGGACTCGCTTGAGGAGACTAGCCAAATGTCAAAACCCTGAAGCTTTAGTTACATCTATTGTACCAAAATGTAAATGGCCTGATAATTTAATGTGATTTATTATTATTTTATGGTTATTGTTGTGCTTCCGCAGGTGACTTATGGATTTAGTTCTCCTTCTGCATTTATTTGGGTGTATAGATTTTTGTTTAGGCCTAGTGGTATCTTTCTTGAGCCAACGCTGTGTTTAAATACACCGTGTTGGAGCCTTGAAATGTATGTGGCTTTTGGATCCTGTGATGTGTTGTGATTGGATTGATGTATAATATTGGGACTTGGAGCTTGGATGCGTAGTTTTGTGTGTTGTTGAAATATAATGTTGATTGTTGGATTTATTTGGATATACTTTTACATTGTACAGGGTTATATAGGTGTTTGTATTTTGATAAATTTTCGATTTACAAATAAAATTCTGCCCAATTTTCTGTAAAAATTTATAATTTTAATTATGGGCATTTGTTTATGTTATTATTAACGGAGGGTTATTTTGGAAAAATAACCCGGTCCGTCACAGGATTAGAATAATTAAAACGCTTGAGGTTTCCTAGAACAATCATTGTCTGAGGGAATGATTTCTGGTTGCGAGAAAGATTACCTGTGATTATGGGAATTTGAGATTCGTTAAATCTTGAGGACGAAATTTTTATAAGTAGGGGAGAGTTGTGAGGTTTCGGGTTAAGACTATAATAATTTGAAGGTAATTAAGTTAACATAGGTGTATTATTGTCAAAAGGTGTGGGGGGAGTCAGATTAAAAAGCTAAAAGGTATGGGAGGAATCGGATTAGAAAGCTCAAAGAGCCGAAATTGGTAATCGGGAATGAAAGTTGTAAACCATGAAATGTTACTTTGTAAATAAGATTTTGGGTTTTAAATTATGATAATCATGACTTATCAAGGTTATATGATCAAAAATAAGGTCCAAGGATGTGAAAGATTTGATTAGAATAGTCAAAATGAGTCCCGAACGGCGAAAACGTGTCGTAGGCTTGCTGCAGGCTTGCCGCGGGCCAGACCAGCGCCCTCCGTGCGCTCGAGCCCACCTATGGAGCCCAAAATCTAGATTTGCCCACGCTCGAGCCGACCATGGCCGAATTCTTGCGCTCGCCGCACGCTCGCCTTAATATAGTAAAAGCGTAAGCAAAGAAGAGACGTCTAACTACTTAAAGCAAGAAAGAAAGATGGACAAGACGCAAAACAACTTGATGAGACATATAACAACTAAAGCAGCGTCATTAGTTTGATTCTCTGAACTTTGGATCAAAGGCTCAGATGAGTTCAAGATGGCTATAAAAGGAGTTCTTCCCTTTATTTATCGGCAGAGCAAAAACTGAGAGCCAAAATAAGAGCCTACTTGAGAGCTTAACTGAGAGCCAAGTCATCTAGTTCAACCAACAACGAGAAGCAAGAAAAGTCTCTCCTTCTCTTCTCACATCAACCCTTATCAATTATTGTAAATACCTTGTAAATAGTCTAGCTTTCCTTCTACCTTATCCTTGTATTTACCATCGTGTGTTTGTATTTGTCTTTTATTTCGAGTGAGGTTTGCTGTGTGTTACCTCTGTCTACTGTACTGAACGTTCTGTATGGTTTTCGTTCCATTAAAGCTTTGAAAGTTTTCTGAACTGCTGGTATAATATCTTCTCTCTTTGATTTAATGCATATTTTGACATTTTGAATGAAAAGATCCTGCGTAGTCCTAATTGAAAATTGAAGACAGGGTTTTGATATAGAGGTAAATTTAAGAAGAGTTTTGACAGGGAGCCAAGAAAATATTTCAAACAAATGATCATAAGTAAAGAGAAGAGGTGTCATAATGATTCTGTTAGGAGTTAGTGGAGATGGCAGGGAAAGTGAGTGGTTTGCTGGGTGTTACCTCTGTCTACTCTGTCAACTGTACTGAACGTTCTGTATGGTTTTCGTTCAATTAAAGCTTTGAAGGTTTTCTGAATTGTTGGTATAATCTCTTCTCTATTTGATTTAATGTATATTTTAAAGTTTTGAATGGAAAAATCCTGCGTAGTCTTGATTGGTATCAGAGACAAGTGCCTCATTTTCTTGTGTCCGGGGAGGGAATAGGGGACAGTGTTCTCTCCGGGATAGTTCTTGTTTAATTTCGGCATTGCTTTTGTATAATCTATTTGCATATTTCTGTATACACGAGAAATTCGCGTACACTTGCATCGAATGGGAAAAACGTTGGTCTAGCCTGTTTAACCGTTGGTCAGCCCGTGAAAATTAATAGTGAAATTGGGTGGTCCCGAGGATGGTCCTGTCAACTGACTCTACAAGAGTGTGTGAAGAATTGTGTCTGTAGAACCGTGTTAAGAAAATTGTGTAAGAGTTGTAAAGAAATTAAATTATGGCAACTCGACTAAGAAGAATGATCAGGAAAAATAGTTCATCTTCAAGTATGACAACGAATTCTAAGGAGTCATTAATTATACCTAACAGTAACGATTATACTAAATGGACGTTACCTACACAACAAGTAGAAGAAATTACAGAATAGGAACTTTTGATTTTAAAATCGCTTTAGCTATTAAATATCATGAACAAATAATATCTATTCAAAACGAATATGAAGATGTTAGATTATTATCAAATTTATCAATAGAAAAATTCAAGAGTAATGGATATAATTATATCCATTACAGCCTAATACAAATAGCTATCAAACATCTAATTAAATTAGAAATTGATACTCCTGCCTTATAATGTCTTATAGATCAAACTCTACTTAAATATAAAGATTCTATTCTAGCAATAGTTTAATCAAATCTTTGTAATGGTCTAATTTATTTCAATTACGCTCCAAATTTTATTATTGACCTAAAAGATCCAACTATTTTAAATATGCTTGTCTTAAATATTCATCTACCTGGTTTGTCTCAACAAGAAGAATGCAGATGATTTCTAATTCTCTATCGCATTTATTTTAAATTATTAACAAAGCAATTTAATCCAAAATGTCTAATCCAAACTCCTCCTGGTGAAATAATTGTCTTACACGTAGAACCAGATCATGCTACTACATTTACACCAAAATTACTAAAATGGGATAAAATCACGTTGCCACCATAATGGCAAGTTAATCTTACCCAACAACCTAGGCATTTAACTAGGAGAGAATTTTCTGAAATATCTGAAACTCCTGAGAGAAATATTATTTTTAATTTTCGTACTCCACAGATACCACGATCATTAAGTTTTAATACAAATAGATCACAAATACTTTTATCTGAATATGAAAGTGCTAGATCATCTGTTAGTACACGTTATCAGTCTACACAAGAATATCAGGATGATCGACATATTGAAAGTAGAATGCCTATCTCGGTAATAATTACTCAAACCACTCCTGATTCACAAACTTTTTCAGATATGCAAACTATTAATATTATATCTCGTGATCCGAATGCTCCTATATGGAATCCACCTGATGATGAAGTTTATAAAATTAGAACTAGATTACTCTATAGATATGTTGAAACGAAAATACCTAATCCTTATAAAATCGAACAACTGAGTTATGATATGCAATATGAAGAAATGTATGGTAAATGACAGAAAAAATATCCTGAACTCATTAAGTCTGAAGTTATTCCTGATATATATTTGTTAAGAAAGGAATTTATGTCTGATAAAAATAAAAATATTAGGGATTGGTACTTTAAAATATATAATAAAGTACAACTTAAAGAATTTAGAGTTTTATGGAAATAACAAATGATGTCATTAAGAAGAAATTTACCGTTTTTCGAATGGTTACATACGTATATTCAAAATACTATCCAACCATCTTGAAATACAAAAAAATATTAATGTCAATACTAGAACTACTACTACTTGGAATACGACTAATGGGTAACAAGTTACATCCGTTCATCCTCCTCTTACATATTTAAAATTAAATATCGATAATAAAACTATCACTGTAGCTCCATTTAAGAAAGGTGTTGACAGAGAAAATGAAAATGATACAACATTAGGAGATATGAAAAAAGTATATGAACAAAATAATTATTAGTCTCAAATACTCCATATGGTTGTTCTGTAAGTTGATAGAATTGAACATACTTTACAAACGAAAGTAGGAAATCCATATCAATTTTCACATAGTATAGCCCCTTTACCAAGTTCTCCTTTGACGACTATTACTGATGCTCAATTTTTACCAAAACGTTCAGATTTATTGTTAGAATAAATAACAAAACGTTTAAATGAATTACCTTCAACGTCATCGACGCCTAAAGCATTATATCTTAAAACGGTTCAAACATTAGATTTTCAACAATCAAAAATATTAAATAAAAAACTGTTATAAAAATCAAATTAATAATCAAAAATTAAATAGCAAATTACCAAAAATTCAATTTGTTAAGAAAAAATATAAAGATAAAAAGGTTCAAACAATAGAAAAACGAAAGAAGAAGAAAAGGAGAAAGAAAAAACATAGTTTAGTGGAAGCTCCACTTTCTCTATTAAAATCCACTAAACCTACCAAATAAGTATCTTTATTTAAGCTTAATTTAGTACACTCTCCACTACTTTCTCCATTCTCACAACAAAATATAGTGAAATTATCACCTCCACCAAACACTAGCCTTTTAGAACCTCCACTATCAAAACATAACTTAGTGGAATCTAAACATGACTCACTTTCCCTACCATCTCCACTAACTCCTAATAGAATCATTATTACACCTACTACATCTAGTACTAAGTATATTTCTACGGCAAATACTGTCTATATAGCAACAGTTACAAATGATTTAGAACTAATACCCTTACGTACTAAAAATGACGAACTATAAATAAAAAAATTATCAAATAATGATATTAAAGAATTACCTAATATCATATCATTCAGGGAAAAGACGTTAACTTATGAAAAATCTCCTGTCCTAAATACTTATATATTAATGCTAAAACAACCTTCTGTTTTTTACATCCAAATAACGTTAAATGAAATACGATTACTTAATCAATCTTTTGTCTTTAGTATAACAAAAGAATTGTCTACCTTTAACTATCAACCTCGACCAATTGAAAAAACTCTGTTTCTACTTAACACTCCTAATCCTCGTAGAAATTTATCTTTTATTTTAACTTTTAACGATGAACTAAAAGATTCATCTGGCTATCAAAAATATATTAATCAAGTTACCCTCAATTCTTCATCTTTATACAATCAATCAATCATCTTGTCTAATACGTTTATATTAATCAATAACTATCACCAAACTCCTCTCAGATAATTACTCTGTAAGGATCCCTTTATTGATCCTTTCGATCCTTTCCATCCTTGTTCTCCCGTATTCAAACACGATGTGTTTAGGTGGGTATGGGGTCTAACTTTAACTTCAACTTTAAAAACTTTAATTCTAACCTTACTAGCTCTAATTCTAAATCTAATATTGACTTCATGACTGGATTTAACTCTTCTGGATTAACGTTATCAGTGCTTGACTATAGGAAATTTTGAATATTATTATTTGAAAAATCTATATTTACGTCAAAAGTTGATGCCTTCATTCCTTTTTACGTTGCATTATTTATAACTACTCAAATAACCCTTCAAGCTAATATCAAACAATCTAGCAAGTTTATAACACTAGCTTTACCCATTATTTGGAACGAGAAAATACTAAGAAGATTAGTAAATAAATTACGAATTATACAAAAGAAAAATAGACATAAATATATAAAGAACTTTCGATATCGAAGAAAAAAGAATACGGATCACGTTTCAATTCAAATTAACTGGCAATATATCAAAATACGATATTCAAACCAAACCATTACTAAGCGAAAAAAAATTAGTAATTGTGTTTCGCTTCAAAATCAAAATCAACATATTTGTCAAAATATTATCAGAAAATATCAACAATATTCAAATTATAATTGGAAAAATATATTTGAATGGTCTAATTGAATTTTAGGAATTAATAATAAAAAAGCTATAACAAAAGGGATAGTATATGCTATAGTACCACATACGCATATTCATACTACACTTATATTATACATGTTTTCTGCATACAACTTTTATTCTTATATTGGCATTATCACAAAAAGATTTACATGAGACTAAACATATTCAAAGCATGTTTTCATCTGTCATCAATATTTGTTTTCTGGACGAATTTATTTTACAAATTCATTAAAACAAGTTTTAACAAAGATTTATTAAGTTTTACGCCTTCATACAGAACCAGTTTACCTCCTAAAAAGGACAAAGGTAAGCAAGTATAGCCTCCATCTACTCTAGCTAAACAAACTGTTCATGACTATGCTATGACACCTCCACAAATTATACCCACTACTTCTCCACATCAAACATCAGCCTCTTTATCTTCTTCCTTTCAAATGTCTGATTATTTTATCAAACCTATTAAACAACATATTACCATGACAGGTCTCTACAAACCGCTATCTTCACAAAAATTGCTCAATGTTACAAACTGTATGTTTCAATCTAATCGGTTATATCCAACAGCCGAACCTTTAAAAATACAACAATTCTATGAACTAATCCTTGTTGATTCGGATTCAATAGAACTCAAGCATCATAGGAATTCTCATGATAATTCTATCAGTTACTCCATTTATAAAATAAAAAAGATTTGACCTCATCAAGATATTACTCTTGATCCTTTAGACATCAAACCATTTTCTATTCAATATCAACCAGTGGGATATAATTATCAAGATTACAAGGATGCATGGTATAATGTATTCTTTCTTCGTTCTTACAATCATTCTTGGTTTTTCAAATTTGATCAAACTTGTCGTAAGCAAATTCCTTTTTTGTTCTCTGAATGATGGCTTTATTTTGGACCTTGTCCTACTATTTATCCAATTCCGATTAATGAAGCACGCCTCTACTATGAAACACTCACCCGAAATATTTATTGATCATCGTAAAATTGCTTTTCATATTGATTATGCGATTCTATGGATAATGCCTTCGGCTTTTAATTGTCGATCAATGTATCCAGATGCACCGTTATCTATTGTTAGAGATTTCAAAGTAAAACGGTGGGATAAATTTGATTTCACGGCCATTACTCCTTAAAATATTTAGAAAGATCTTCAGGCCAAAAAATCATTTTATCAAGATCTTAAGCAACTATCATCGACAATATCTCGTTACAGAGATCCTATGATGGATAGCATCTATCATCAGATCTTCACGAAAAGTGCACCAGCTGTACAAATTCCAAAGACTTCTCCAACACCATCTGTGCATTCTTGTTGATCACGTAGAACTTCTCAACCACGATCTTTAGTTCAAATTCATAATGACATTAACGATATGCTTTAACACATTCGGGAATCACAAGATAGAGCACAAGCCAAAGTTACTAATATAAAATCTTTATTACAAAAGCAACGACGATGTTGGGCCTCTATCGCTGATGAAGAAGACTTAGCAGCAGTTGAGCCGCTCTCGCTAAAGAAATGGCTAATACTGAAGCTAAAAAGGTGGGCTCATCCTCATCGTCTACACCACCGGCTAGCCCATTTCATTTTGACCCAACAAAGGATCCAGGCGGACATGTACAAGATCCATTTGATCTTTGAGCCCATGATTTTGTAAAAAAAAAGTTTTCAATATTTTCCACTAACCTTTGTTTGCAAGTATCCATCACATCTTACCAAGCTTTTGCCACGCTACAAATGCTCTGAAAAGCATTTTCATCAATGCTACCGTACGCCGACAAATTACTATTCATAAATAGTAAAAGCGTACGTATAAATAGTAAAATCTGCAACTTTATCAAAAGCAAAGAAGAGACGCCTAACAACTTAAAGTGACTGATGAAATGCATAACAACTTAAAGCAACGGACGAGATGCATAACAACCAAAAAAGCATCATCATCTTGATTCTCTAAACTTTTAATCAACGGTTCAGATGCATACGGGATGGCTATAAAAGAAGTTCTTCCCTTCATTTCTCAGCATAGCCAAAACAAGAGCCTACTTGAGAGCTTAATTGAGAGCCAAGTCATCTAGTTCAACCAACCACGAGAAGCAAGAATAGTCTCTCATTCTCTTCTCACATCAACCCTTATCAATTATTGTAAATATATTATAAATAGCCTAGCTTTCCTTCTACCTTATCCTTGCATTTACCATCGTGTGTTTGTATTTGTCTTTCCTTTCGAGTGAGATTTGTTGTGTGTTACCTCTGTCTACTCTGTCTACTGTACTGAATATTCTATATGGTTTTCATTCAATTAAAGCTTTGAAGGTTTTCTGAACTGCTAGTATAATCTCTTCTCTCTTTGATTTAATGCATATTTTAAAGTTTTCAATGAAAAGATCCTGCGTAGTCCTAATTGGGAATAGGTGATACTGTTCTCTTCGGGATTGTTCTTGTTTGATTTTGGCATTGCTTTTGCATAATCTATCTGCATATTTCAGCATACAAGATAAATTCGCATACACTTGCATCGAATCGGAACAACGTTGGTTTAGCCTATTTAACCGTTGATCTGCCCGTGAAAATCAATAGTGAAATTGGGTGGTCCCGGGGGTCATCCCGTCAACTGACTCTACAAGAGTGTGTGAAGAATTGTGTCTGTAGAACCGTGTTGAAAAAATTATGTATTAAGTAGTAAAGAAATTAAATTATGGCAACTCGACTAAGAAGAATGATCAGGAGAAATAGTTCATCTTCAAGTATGATAATGAATTCTAGAGAGTCGTTAATTATACCTAGCAGTACGGATTATACTAAATGGACGATACCTACACAACAAGTAGAAGAGATTTACAGAATATGAACTTTTGATTTTAAAACCGTTTTAGCTATTAAAGATCATGAACAAACAATATCTATTCAAAACAAATATGAAGAGGTTAGATTATTATCAAATTTATTAATAGAAAAATTCAAGAGTAAAAGATATAATTATATCCATTACGATCTAATACAAATAGTTATCAAACATTTAATCAAATTAGGAATTTATACTCCTGTCCTATTATGTCTTAGAGATCAAACTCTACTTAAGTACAAAGATTCTATTCTAGCAATAGTTCAATCAAATCTTTGTAATAGTCTAATTTATTTTAATTGCACTCCAAATTTTACCGTTGACCTAAAAGATCAAACTATTTTAAATACTCTTGTCTTAAATGTTCATCTACCTGATTTGTCTCAACAAGAAGAGCGTAGAGGATTTCTAATTCTCTATCGCATTTATTTTAAATTATTAACAACGCAATTTAATCCAAAATGCTTAATTCAGACTCCTTCTGGTGAAACAATTGTCTTGCACGTAGAAGCAAATCATGCAACTACATTTACACCAAAATTACTAAAATGAGATGAAATCACATTGCCACCACAATGCCAAGTTAATCTTATCCAACCACCTAGACATTTAACGAAAATGGAATTTTCTGAAATTTCAGAAACTCCTGAGGGAAATATTATCTTTAATTTTCGTACTCCACAGATACTGTGACGACCCAGCCTTATTCCACTTCATAAAGCCGCCGTCAACCCATAATTCTTGCCTTAAAGTAAAATAACAAATGAACATAAAAATTTTCTTTTCAATTATACACAGGATCTCATGAGGCCGGACTGTATAAAGCTGGCCCACCAGTTTGATTTCAAACTTGTTTGGCCGACTCTAATGTTAGCCGGACCTAATTACCCTGAGATGCTTACTAAAAATTATAACTTTTATTCATAACACAGAAATATGCTGACATTAATAAGTTTATAACAGCAGAACAGTTTTACAAGTCTCCACAAAACATCAAAATAGTTAAACAAGCTCTTCATTGATCAGCTCTGGTCATCAAAGCAGTCTAGTCGCTTTATAAGGCCTTACTCAACTTCGTCCTCCATGAACCTTACCCCATCTGAAATGAGTAAGAGTGAGCACAAAGCCCAGCAAAAATACTCACATGTAGAAAACATAAACATATATACATAAGCGAACTGAAACATAGTCCATCACATAACTTAGCATACAAAAAATCATCATACCGTTTCTTCTTCAGTTCGGAATTACTTTATTATCTTGACTTCGAAAAAACTCATAAAAAGACAAAACATCAGAATTATTATCATCTTTAGGGATCGGACGGGAGCGGACAACATCGAGGACGGGTTGTGTGTAACCCCACAACCTAAAGTCGTATCCCCTCATTATGCTCCTCGGGGCGGAAGGTAATGCCTATAACCCGGCATACGGGGCCATAATCCATAGTTCTTATGCCACCAGAAAGTCTCCTCCCGTGGCCAAGGAGGCAATCCTCGAGTGTCACTCCAATATCCTTTATCCATCTTTAACAGCAAGTTTAATGGAGACTCGGTTCATAGTTCTTGTTCTTTTACTAGCCATCCATCATAGTTCGAAAGTCAAAATTCGTAGAGTTTCACTTGCTGTCCATATTACATGCATTTTCCATGTCCATATAATAAGTCGGAGTTCTTTTTCAAACAAAAGACCGAAGTTCTTAAAAGCCGGAGTTCTTTAAAGTCAGAGTTCTTTTGTCAAAGCCGAAGTTCTTAAAAGCCGGAGCTCCAAAAGCTGGAGTTCTTTTTTTGAAATCAGAAGTTCTTAAAACTAGAGTGATCTTTCTTTAAAATCTGGAGCTCTAAAATCGGAGTGACTTTTCTTTTAAAATTCGGAGGCCTAAAACTGGAGTGACTTTTCGTTTAAAATTCGGAACTCTAAGGCCGGAGTGACTTTTCTTTTAAAATCTAGAGCTCTAAGGCCGGAGTGACTTTTCTTTTAAAATCTGGAGCTCTAAGGCCGGAGTGATTTTTCTTTTAAAATCTGAAGTACTTTTCAAAAGAGGACGGAGTACTTTATTCATAAAAAGACCGGAGTTCTTTGGACGGAGTTCTTTCTTTAACGATACAATTATCACAGTTTATTTAAATTGACAGAAAATCATTCTTCTAGCAGAACAAAACCAAACATCATAAAGTCTTTTCCTTAAACATGCAATTATCGAATAATAATCATACTTCAAGCATTAGACATAAAAGGAACAGAATAACATCATATAAGTTCATATAAGATATACTAGCGTAGAAATCATGCATAATCATGAACTTGAAAACAGGGGTGAGTATTCTTGCCTGAATTTCTTTTACTTCGCATGGAACCTTTGGTCTATCTCTTTCCAAAACTCTATTGCGTGACTCATTCTTACTCCTATGGTTCTATTTATAAACCTTGGCGGCCGTCGTTTGAGTTAGCCACACTAAAGTATATCATTTATGGTTTTTTATTAATTACCACATTATTACGATTCTTCATTTCTCAACAGTCTCCTTCTTAAATTTCCAGAGTTATTTACGATTTTATGTGTCCAATGAGTTTCCTCATAAATCTCCAGATTAATTGACCTTGTCAGGTACACATTTCTCATTTAATTCCAATCCGATCAATGTACTGGCATTGACCAGATTACCATTCTCTTTCCCTTTCTTCCTTCCTTTCCCGTTTATTGGCAACCTCTTATGTTGTCCGGATCATGTCCTCTGGTCAACATTTTACGTTGACCGGATTACACCTTCTTCAAGCCTTCCGGTCAACATCTTTTCGTTGACCGGATCACGATCCTTTACAATTGTTCACGCCTTCCGGTCAACACCTTGTTGACCAGATCACCATCCTTTGTAATTGTAACTTAACATCTTGGATATTTCTATATTCTAGGACTTGGGCCATTACAATCTCCCCCACTTATAGAAATTTCGTCCTCGAAATTTGACAATCCTCACAATCTCATAATTATAGGTATTCTCTCAGACAATGATTACTCTAGGAAACCTCAAGCATTTGAATCATCCTAATCCTCATCACAAAACAAATTCTTAGCCTCTCAGAACGACTCAACCTAGACACTTATGGATTTCTTAACCATTAATACAAGGAAGACCTTATAACGATCCCCAAATTTCAAAATCTACTTATAGTAATACTGACTAATTTAATTTGATATTTCAAATGTATTCAATGACCTTCCACTTTAGTTCATTCCAAGCTTCAAAAGAATTCGATCACCGGGACCTTAACCTTACTCTTAAATTTCTGAGTCATGGGTTCACAACGCTTACGCTGCGCTACTCTGATTTAAACAGTTCTAGGGTAGTCATACTATGAAGACGATTCCAAAATCCTCAAACTACTGCCACATTCCAAGTTATAATCATAACAATCACCGAAAGAGTCAATATAACTTTAAATCATTACTCAGAATCTTAAGATCCCAATTCAAGAACATGACATCCTATCACCTAATCATTTGGATTTACTCACGATTCCTCTTTCATATTTCTTACGAAACTTCAAAGACATATAAGTCCAAAGACTTGCAGCTTCAATTGCCAACATTGATGCCTGCTTTCCCAACGAAAACAACGAGGTTCACTTTCTCAACCTTTAAAAAGGTCTGTCCATACGCAATTATACATGATCAACTAATTTGGCTCTTAAAACTTTAGGTACTAACTATCTTTAAAGACAAGGCTATAAGTTCTTAAAGCTGAGACTTTAATTGCTAATTCTGACTTATATATGGGTTAATACTAATCGTGAACTTCTCCCCGACTTAAAAGCAAAGGTATCCACCTACCATGACGTGAGAGTAACAGAACATTAACGTTTCTCAATGGCATTACATTCCACGATAACTTACCGGACCCATCAATGATTAACCCAAATGACATGATCATCAATTATCCCAATCTAATCTCCGAAAACTATCAACTAGAAGTGATTAGGTGGATCCGGAGTCAAAGAGTACATGACTAGAAGTGCCACAAATAGAAAGTGTACTTTCCATTACCTCCGTAGAGGTTTCGGCCTCCTTTGCAGATACGGTAAACACCTTAGCTAGAATAGGAGGCTTAAATCCTAGGACTTGTTTGGCGAGTGGATAATCCCTGATCATATGTCCAGCCTGGCCACAGTGATAACAAACCCCCAACTTCTTATAGCACGGCTTCCCTTCATGTGTTTTTCTACAATGATCACATGCTTTACTAGTCGGAGTCCAAAAAATCTACACAGATTGGCCCTACTCCCCACTGTACCTCGATGGTCTTGCTTTCTTAGAAGGGCCCTCACCAGCACTTGCCCTTAAAGTCTGACTAAACATCCTTTGTCTTAGCAATGCTCCTCTCTCCAGCTCCTTCTCATAAATAACAGCCTTCCCGAGCACCTCTCCGTATGTGGCCAACGTCAGAGTTGAGAGATGCCTCCTAATATCATCCCTTAGTCCCTGAAAGAACCTCCTAGCCTTCCTCTCCTGGTCTTCCACCATATAAGGAGTATAGCGAGATAATTCTGTAAATTTTATATCGTACTCTGCCACCGAGCGAGTACCCTACCTTAGACGAAGGAATTCATCCTCCTTCTGTCCACGAAGATTAGTAGGGAAATATTTCTCTAAAAACACTAATTCAAACATTTCCCAACTAATATCTCGATCTGGTACATTAAAAACTCTCTTCTGCATTTCCTTCCAGTGGTGGGCCTCACCCGATAGCTTATGGGTGGCATAGAGAACCATGTCTTCAGCAGAAAACTTAATTACCGCAAACACCTTCTTTAATCATTGGATCCAAGTGTCTGCCTTCAACGGGTCGGGTTTCCCTGAGAATTTAGAAACGCGCTCGTTGGTAAAACGGTCATAGACCGACCTCTCATGATGAACCGGAATTGGGTGGTCACTGGAGTTGGTGGAGTTGGTGGGGCCAAAGCTTCTATGACTTCAGCCATCCGGTCTAGTAGATTCAAGTATCTTGCCTCCCTATCCGGAGTGTTGTTAGTCTGTCCAGTTCGCCTTCCTCTGTTAGACATGACATAGTTTATTTCTGAAAGAATATTTTCGTCAGTCAACTAGCCAAGGGTAGTTATCACAATTTACTCCATCCAAAGCATAAGTAAAACCAACCCCCACCCTTTTCTATAACTAATCTAGTCCAAAGTTTCCGTGTTGATTCAAATTGACCTAAAGCATCTCAGTTTTATTCTTTGATACCAACTGTGACTACCCGGCCTTATTCCACTTCATAAAGCTGCCATCAGCCCATAATTCTTGCCTTAAAATAAAATAACAAATGGAGATAATTCTTGCGTTAAAATAAAATAACAAATGGACATAAAAATTTTCTTTTCAATCATACACAAGATCTCACAAGGCTGGACTGTATAAAGCTGGCCCACCCATTTGATTTCAAACTTGTCCGGCCGACTCTAATGTTAGCCGGACCTAATTGCCCTGAGATGCTTACTAAAAATTATAACTTTTATTTATAATACAGAAACATGCTGACATTAATAAGTTTATAACAGCAGAACAGTTTTACAAGTCTCCATAAAACATCAAAATAGTTAAACAAGCTCTTCATTGATCAGCTCCGGTCATCAAAGCAGTCTAGTCACTTTATAAGGCCTTACTCAACTTTGTCCTCCATTAACCTTTTCCCATCTGAAATTAGCAAGAGTGAGCACAAAGCCCAGCAAAAATACTCATATGCAGAAAACATAAACAATATACATAAGCGAACCGAAACATAGTCCATCACATAACTTAGCATACAAAAAATCATCATACCGTTTCTTCTTTAGTTCGGAATTATTTTATTATCTTGACTTCGGAAAAACCCATAAAAAGACAAAACATCAGAATTATTATCATCTTTAGGGACCGGATGGGAGCAGACAACATCGAGGATGGGTTGTGTGTAACCCCACAACCTAAAGCCATTTCCCCTCATTATGCTCCCCGGGGCGGGAGTTAATGCCTATAACCTGGCATACGGGGCCGTAATCCATAGTTCTTATACCACTAGAAAGTCCCCTCCCGTGGCCCTGGAGGCAATCCTCGAGTGTCACTCCAATATCCTTCATCCATCTTTAACAGCAAGTTTAATGGAGACTCGGTTCATAGTTCTTCTTTTACTAGCCATCATCATAGTTCGAAAGTCGAAATCCGTAGAGTTTCACTTGCTGTCCATATTACATTGATTTTCCATGTCCATATGATAGGCCGGAGTTCTTTTTCAAACAGAAGACTGAAGTTCTTAAAAGTCGGAGTTCTTTAAAGCCGGAGTTCTTTTGTCAAAGTCGGAGTTCCGAAAGCCGGAGTTCTTTTCAAAAGGCGGAGTTCTTTTTCTGAAATCAGAAGTTCTTAAAACTAGAGTGATATTTTTTTAAAATCCGAAACTCTAAAACCGGAATGACTTTTCTTTTAAAATTCGGAGGCCTAAAATTGGAGTGACTTTTCTTTTAAAATCCGGAGCTCTAAGGCCGGAGTGACTTTTCTTTTAAAATCCGGAGCTCTAAGGCTGGAGTGACTTTTCTTTTAAAATTTGGAGCTCTAAGGCCAGAGTGGCTTTTCTTTTAAAATCCGTAGTACTTTTCAAAAGAGGACGGAGTACTTTGTTCATAAAAAGACCGGAGTTCTTAGGACGGAGTTCTTTCTTTAATGATACAACTATCACAGTTCATTTAAATCGAGAGAAAATCATTCTTCCAGCAGAATAAAACCAAACATCATAAAGTCTTTTC
>JAODPA010134781.1:0-16485 GCA_025585075.1 Nepenthes mirabilis
ATTTTTTATTTAGTAAATAAACAAAGAATCTAAGCAACCCACCCACTAGGCCATTCCTTTATTAACTTGAATAAATATGCAAGTTTAGTAAGTTTTGATGTATGTGATCACGAATGACACCGGAAAATATATTACACTTGAACAAATTGATGAATTTATAGTAAATTAAATTAGATTTAAATTTACAATACAATTAAACTCAAGACGCAAGTTCAAAATGAAAATGAATATTTCCCCATGACGTGTTTGACCATCCAAAAATAAAATGTAAATAAATAATAATGACAATGCATGAGGTTCCTTAATAATTTTGAAATAAATATTTAAAAAACATGATGGGTCCTACCCGAAACTAGACCAAGAATGAGTGCAGCCCAATTGAAAGGACACAGGTTCAACCAAGCAGAAAGGCCCAAACCCCTCTGTAAAACTCAAAGAGTACTACTGTGTGGCCCACATGGCACCCCAGACGAACAACCAATCAGCGTGCCCTCACGACCTACAGAGACGATTGCAGGCGACGGGCGCCGATTCAGAAAATTTCAGCCAATGGGAAAAAATGTCAACACTGTAAGCCACAGCGCACGCCGTCCTCGTAGCCACTCAACCAATCCATAGGCGAGCAGCAGACCAAGTATTGTTCACCCCCGACGACGATTTCCTTGCCTCCTCAAGATGGCAATTGATGCCGCTAGCCACCGCCAGCGCATAGCAGCCGATGAATCCCAGCAAACCATTTGTCGAGGGTTCCAACTCCCAAAGCCTCCCAAATGAAGCCTATGAACACCCTTTCTTTTTAAAGGGAGAGGAGAGAGCTCATTCCTAAGCCCAAATGGTGATTAGAGATCAAATATCCAATTCTTCACCAAAAATTTCAGGTCTCGAGGAGAAAGAACCAACTCTCTTCCTTCAAGCTATCGCCACTTCCCGGCAGAGTTAATGAGCCACCCATAGCGGTATAACTCTCGTTGCAAAAACCACTAAATATATCCCACTCACGCACCCCTCATCCCTACATCTTTACATTATCATCAAATTTGCTTCTAAGCGTGCATTCATCTATTCATTGTAGAAGATTTCTGACTTGAGCGTCGGAGTGTTTCCGGTGGGATAACCTCCCGTAATTCTCTGATATCTCGTTTATAGTTTGTGGTGTGCAGGTTCCAAGTTAACAGCGACGAAAACCAGACCTGATTCAGATTAACTCGCAACAGAAGATTGGAAGGCTCTCTAGTCCGTACTATAACCGGGAACCAGAGATGCATCATTGATGCCGTCTATGGAAACGACGAGAAAAGTCTAACCACCAATCCAAACGTTTACTCTTTTACTCCGAAGATGGTCAACACAGTAGCATAGGCTAGCGTACCGGTGAGGGACACTGCCACCCGTGGCAATAACCCCAAAGAGGGTAGCCATATTGGCGAACAACCCGAGCCTGATATTTGCAAATTGATTGCAGACGTGGACAACATGAAGCAAATGCTTAAGGCGTTGTGCGCTCGCATCGGAATGCAACAGCGGGGAACCGCTCCCCTGGATACTTAAGCATCGACCTTTAGGCGCGGGAAATCCGGGAGGAAGGTCAAGGCCGCAAGGACAACCAGGCCTGACGACGCTAAGACCCAGCCAGTCTCTGGCGACAGGGCCAAGACAGTGACTCGGGGTCTCCCGAGTGGAGACGCGACAGAAGAAAGCCCGAAGCAGCGGAACCCCCCAACTCCCACAACGATAGGAGACCCCCAACAAGGGGAGAGGGCTCATGCAGTACGTAACCACCTTGCGCGGACGGTCGCTACAATTTGCGTAGCCCATAAGAGAACTCCAAACTTAGGGATTTCATCAATGCGAAGAGGAGTGAGTCCACCCCTCCGACAGAGGAGAATGTGGAGAAGATATAGCAGCACTTGTTCAGGGGGGTCCGGACAATAGGCACTTGACTGGCGGAGGTTACCATTTGCCATAGACATCCAGACGCAACCGCTCCCCCTCAAGTTCAAAATACTGACACTGGATCCATACGATGGTAGTATAGACCCAATGGACCATCTAGACTACTTTCATATGCTACTGTCCTTCCACGGGGTAAGCGAAGCCATCATATGTCAGTGCTTTCTCCTGATGCTTAGGGGAGACACCAAGCTCTAGTTTCATGGCTTTCGACCCAACTCCATTTGCTCCTTTGACGAGCTCGCGGACTACTTCCTGTGGTAGTTTGTTTCCATTCGGAGAGAAGAAAAACAACCCTGGCATCTAATCCGCCTCCACCAGAATCCGGAGGAGAACCTAAAGTGGTTCCTCGGCTGCTTCACTGCTGAAACTCGCCGAATCGCCCAACTCTCTGATGAGATGAAGTTGAGTGCCTTCATCACCACGTTGGCAATTGGGGAGTTTTTCAAGCACCTAACACACCAGCGCCACCAATCATTCTGGGAAGTTGAGGCCATTACTCGAGCCTACATTACGGCCGATGAGGCTAACAAGGCTAAGCATCTCAAATGCACATACCGATAGCCTGAAGGACCCGCTGTCGGGAAAAATATGAACAGAGATGGTGACCAATCTCAGGAACCCCACAAGCAGCTGAAGTCTGAGCGGAGTGTCCGGAAGGAGTACAAGCCCTTGACCCTGACTTCCCTGAACGATGCTTGCTCAAACATTCTAGTGCAGATTCGAGACGAGAAGTTCCTAAGGTGGCCCAAAGTACCAAAGAACCCAGAGGACGAAGACCAGACGAAGTACTACCACTATCATCGATTTTTGGGGCACACCACCATGGACTGCCAGACCTTACAGAGGAAAATCGAGGACCTGGTCCGCCGAGGACACCTCACTCGATTCTTGAGGAGCTCGTGGCAAGCCCCTGAGTCCCCCAAAGACAAAGCTAGAGATCCACCGAAGAATTGAGTAGCCACTAGCGTTATTAGCATGATCTCCAGTAGATCGGCAAGAAGTGACAATCGCGACTGGCCAGAGGCCGCATCTAGAAGCAAGAGAGCGAGTGTAGGGGCTAGGACTGACGTCATTAGTTTTAGCAATGAAGATTTGACACGTAATTTTTTCTTATTTAGACCCTCTTTTTGTATCTGTCCTTGTCTCAGACGGTACGCTTGACTATCAATTGAGACGAGTTTTTATTAATAATGGAAGTTCTCGCGACTTATTGTACCTTGATGCGTTCTTTAAGTTTGGTCTAAAGAAATAAATAAGAGCAGCTGAACGACCTTTCTACGTCCTAGACAACGAGCCAATGCCCGTGCAAGGAGAGATTTAGCTAGAAGTCACAATGGGGACCCACCCTCATACAGCCACTCGCACACTCACGTTCCTCATTTTTTACCTACTATTTGCTTACAATGCCATTCTTGGATGCCCATTCCTAACCACCTTCGGGGTAGTGACATCAATACCTCACTTGAAGGTGAAGTTTTCAACACCGTACGGAGTCAGAGAAACATTGGACGACCAGGTGATGGGGCGGACAAGCTACCTATCCCAAGTCGCACCTGCCGCTCTGACCCAAAAGTTCTTGGATGGAATCTCAGGAGCAGTACGCCAAAAGCATGCGGAAAGTTCTGACCATGCCAAGCATTGACGGATTAGAGCTAGAGGTGCTATAGATAGCTGAAGGTGACAACTGGATGATCCCATACTACAAGTACCTAACAGGCGAAATACTACCGAAAAACCGTGAAGAGGTCAAGTGGATAAAGAAGATGGTAGGCTAGTACACGATTATCGATGGGAGGTTATACCAACAGGGATATTCAATTCCCTACCTAAAATGCCTCACGCCTCGGGAAGCCGAATACGCACTAGGCAAAGTACACCTTGGTATAAGCGCCTCGCATGTCAAAGGGAAAAACCTCGCATTCAAGATCATTGGGCAAGGCTTGTTCTGACCAACGATGAGATGAGATGCCATGCACTTTGTTAGAAAGTGCAAGAGTTGCCAAGTCCACAGGTCCCTTATCCATCAGTCGCACACGGAGTTGCAGGGCCTGCAGTCCTCGTGGTCGTTCGTGCAATGGGGGCTTGACATCCTTGGGCCCATACCCTTGGCCTCCGAATAGAAAAAGTTCCTCATCATCGGTATCGATTACTTCACCAAATAATGAGGCAACTCCTCTAACACGAATAACCGAATAGAACGCAATGGAATTCGTCTGTCAGAATATTGTTTGTCAGTTTGTGATTCCTGAGGTCATAGTGACTGATAATGAAATTCAATTTATTGGCAAACGGTTCATAAAGTACTGTGTGAGCTTGCACATCAGATTGGTCCATATGTCAATGGCGTATCCTCAAGCCAACGGCCAGATTGAAATAACCAATCAGACACGGTTGCATGGATTGAATACTAAACCTGATGACGCAGGGGACTCTTGGGCTGACGAGTTACCTTCTGTGCTCTAATCGTACCGCATGACCTTGCGACAACGTACGAGGGAAACACCCTTCGGCCTCTGCTACGAGGCTAAAATGGTCATCCCCGTCAAAGTGGGACTCTCTAACCTACCGGTCCAATGCGTCGACCCCACCAGCAACTCCTAAAAGCTCGGGGAATGCCTGGACCAACTCCCAAAAGTTTGTGATATGAGGTGTCTAAGAACAGCAGCCTACCAGCAGCACATCGCTCGGTGCTACATTAAATGAGCGAATGCTTGCCCCATTCAAGGTCGGGGATCTGGTCCTCCGGAGCGAAAAGGCGACGTGCAAGACTGCCCGCAACAATAAGCTCTCGCCGAAATAGGAGGGGATGCTCCTTGTCTCGGCAATCCTCCAGTATAAGGCGTATAAACTACGCATCCAAGATGGCAAACTAGTCCCCCGAAATAGGAACGCTGCCCCCCTCAAAAAATATTACCAATAAAGTGCAAAAACGCCCAGGTAAGTCGTGCATGCACTAATAAGAATGCTTGTACATGTAACACGTCTCCAATAATAAAATTGTTATTATTGCTATCTGCTTACTTGATTGTCAAAGCGAATGTATGCTTGCTTGCCATTTTTGTAAAGTACAAACGGTCTAGACTGTCCCTAAATTAGGAGGACGGACATCCACCTGTAAAAAATAAAACCTTGGCTCCACACCAAGTGATCCACACGCGGTCAAATTTGAAACTTCAACTCCGCACCGAAAGGCCCTTAGCAGCCGTGAAACTTTGGCTCTGCATCAAGCGGTCCACACGTAGTCAAATCTCGAACTTTCGCTCCTCACCGAAAGACTTTGAGCGGCCATAAAACCTTGGCTCGGCGCCAAGCGACCCACCCACGGTTGAACCTCAAACTCTGGCTCCATGCCGGACGGCTCTAAGTAGCCACAGAATCTTGGCTACGTGCCAAGCGGCCCAAACGTGGTCGAATAAGTAGGCCAGGGGGCTCCGAAAGCTCTCAGTCGAACGACCATCAAAACTTTAAAGGACCTAAACGGAAGGAGTGCAACGACCTTCTCAAGAGAAGAGAGCACCCTCAGTCAACAACAGTCGGTGGGCTAGGACTATGCATACAAGAGCAACAACGCCCCAAGCAGGGTTGAGCGCTGAGATGGTGTCGTGCGTTCAATGGCCTAAGATCCGGAATCTGATTGTTGTGGCCTCAAAATCCAGCTTGCCCTTGAGAGTCTCCACCGAACATGCGACGATGTCCAATCCACTGGACAGAACATCCCACTACACGTGAGATGCGATGACATCTTCAACCGAAGGACGAGCATAGTGCCAGAGGCTTCGGAAGTGAGCCTTGGCAACAATAACAAAACTACTTAGCCAATGGAATGATAAGATCCATGTCATGAGAAAGTAAGCCAGGAGAAAAGAAGGTATCATTTATTCAAGTCAAAAATTACAAAGGCCTTCTCGAGAAACTATATACACAAAAGATGAACAAAAGGTCGTTGTCCTATGAGCTAGGGGGTCCCATCTCCTCCTGGTAGTCAACCAGATGCGAGTGATCATCAACCCCATCATTGCAAGGATCGAGGATTCCCACGGGAACATCCGGAGTGGCGACAGAGACTATGCAGCTACACATGCATATGCCATCCCAAAACCTTATGTCCAGAAGTCAAGTGAACTTCTCTGGGGAGAGCCGGGCTTGTAAGCCAGCCTCAACTCAGGCGCACCGCTCTCAAAAGTCGGTGAGGAGACCCTCAATTGTCTACAGATCACCCCTCAGCCGTTTGATCTCCTATCTTAGGGTAGTAACCATATTCCTCCAACGCTACTCAGCCGCTCGCTTGCCCTCTTCTTAAGCTTTCAGGCACACTCTTCATGTTGAACAAGAGCAGCGTGGAAGAGACAAACCGCATCTAGAGTCTACGAAATATAGAGAAGGACGAACCGTCCATTAGTCCTGACCAGGAAAAGAGTACCACAAAGGAAGTTAGTGAACAAAACCTCCTGCTTGATCAGAAAAGGCTTCATACCTCAACAAAGGCTACCTCCATGGCGCTAGGAGGCTTCTGCGCGGCTCTAAGATCGAAAATGCCTAGGGGCTCCGACCTCTTGACCATGTCAATCGTCGCCCTTAGGCACCCCATCGATGATAGTCCCATCAAGGGCCTCCTGGAGCAGGACGGCCTCATCGACCTCCTCAGGGCCAAGGGCAGGTGGCTCAGTTCGCACAAAAGGCGGAACCTCGACCTCCTCCGATACATCTAGAAGCACATAAGCTGGCCTAGAACTAGTTGCCTCAAGGGGCTCTATCAAGCCAGACTCTACCTCCTCACCGCCAGATACAGCCGTTCCTCTAAAAGACTCGGTCAGCGATTTGTTAGTAAGGGGTGCCGCCTCAACACCGAAGGAGGAGTCCAGCACAGACCCCTCTCCCGAAGGAAGATCAACCATGGGGATGCCGTACTCCGCTAAGGCAATAGTTGGAATAGGAGACTGGTCAGGGGCTTCCTCCAACAGCGATGACTCTGGCTCCTATGTGGCAGTAGTAGCCGCGGTTGGTGACAATGGGGCAAGCTCGACGGACTGACCCGACACAGTCGGCAACGTCAAAGCCCTCCTCCTAGTGGTGCCACTAGCTCCTCTCAGCCTCTTCAAAGCCGCCATGTCCTCATCAGAAGAAGACTCCAACGATAGTGATGAGTCAGCCCGCTTAGGTGGCCCCCTTGGCGGCTCCCTCAAGACCAAGGCTCCAGCCTTCCTCTTCTAGGAGGCGCTTGCCGCCGCTCTGTTCACGTGATCCCAGCCAACGGCTGCGAATATCTCCATGGTCAAGTAATACCCCTGCTCGGCAAAGGTCTCCATCGCATCCTCTATATTGCCAATGAGATCATTCTCCCGCCTCACCTCCTCGTCACTCATGCTCCTAGAAAAGAAGTCGCTCACAGAGCCCCACACTGTCGAAAGCTTTTTCTTTTTTGTGAGTAAGAAAATTGTATTAAAATAAAAATAAAAATTATAAAAATTAATATTCTATCATTAAGTGTTTTGCCGACTTGAAATTAGAATAAAGATGTTAAGGTATACCCCGAGTACTATGAAACATGTCATGAAACCAAAGTAAACATTCTCAAGGAAACAAACAGAGAAACAAAGACTAAAAAATACCAAATGCACTCAACCAAATCAACCTATTTCCGTCAACTCAACCTGTCAAATGTGTCAAAACCAACCAACCAACTACTCCAGCTTCAACGCAGACACGGCCCAAGTCAAATTACCTACCAAGACAAATAAGAACTCGGTTGAAACCAAATCTCCCACAGTAATAGCAGGTCACCCACTCTGCAGCCATCTACCATGCGAACAACAGCTTCCACACCCTCAGCAGATCCACCAAACTAGGACTAGTTCAACTCAGCAACCCGGTAGAGATTTGAATCCAGCAATAATCCCAATCGAAAACCATCAGCATCCCGGTCGAAAACCATCAGCATCCTAGTCAACACGCTAACCGAAAGAAGACTGCACAGCACCAGGTTTCTGCAGTCGTCTGCCTTCATGACCAATTAACCGGTCAACCCATTGACGAAAAGCTTTTTTTTTTCAAGAAACCGGTGAAATGCAGTCAAACCAGCATTTTTTTCACACAAATCGATGAATGTAGTCAAACTGGCATTTTTTTAAAGCAAATCGGTGAAGTGCAACCAAACCAGGAAAAATGCCCAAACCGGGCCATGCACCAAACTGGGTGCCAACAAACACCCAAATCGGAAAAAACACCGTACCATGCATAAAGCACAAACAGCCCACTTTTTTTTATTTTTACAGTACAATCCAAACAAGTACAACCATACTAGGCATATGCACCAAACCGCCTCCAACGAATCCAAATCAAAGAGAGAAGCCATCCCGGCCAAGAGACACAAATCGGCTAGAATCACAAAGTAAAGAAAGTACCCAAATCTTTTTGGGGGGGGGAGGAACGGGTAAAGTTCATCCATACCAATAAAATACCCAATCGCTTCCGACAAAAACCCAAGCAGATAGAAATACCAAATCAGGTGAGGAGCACCAATTGCCCACTATTTGTTTTTATGTAAAGTAGCAAATAAGGTAAAAAACAAAACGGGACAAGGGCACCATATCGGACAAGAGGCATAGGCTGCCCGCGCAAATATTTTTTTTTGGAAGTACACCATACCATCACCGCATCAATATGGCCAAAATGCACACGATCGACTTAACACACCATATCCGGCAAAAGAACCTATTCCAGCTAGAATAACCCACTTCATCAAACACAAAGCCATCAATGAGCTCCAACCACTCCTTACCTAGAGGGATAGGTTCCATTGGTACTTAATATATTTGACGCTACGATCCTGCCTGGAAACTAAAAGATCCAATTTATGGCGCACGGTATCTGTAATCTAAATTACCAGCTGATTCTCATTTTTTCGGTTGGAGTCATTAAAAATCTGATGATTGCATTCCTTTCAGAGAAAGTAAATCAATGCAGCCAGTGTAAGACGGAAGGAGAGCCCTTTGGAATTAGTACATTTTCAGCTGTTGGCTACCCACTGAATATTCAAATTCAAATCATTGTATGGCCATTGCATCCCTGCCTTCTGGCACATCTTCCTCTATACCGCACCCATGAATTCACAGTTAAAGAAGAGGTGATCATAATTCTAAACCTCTGCTTGACAAAAGGGGCAATAATCTGAGATATTGGTGAACCTGCTAAGGTGGTCAAGCGTACTTAGACAACGACGAATATAGAGCCAGAAAATAAAGACATGGGCAGGAATGTTGTGAGCTCCTCAAACCAACAATGCCCACGCCACCTTTTCTTTGGGTGCTCAAAGGATGTCATACGCAAAGTGGATTGTGAAGCTACCATCTTTGGTTAAACTCCAACAAATCGAATCTTGCTTGCCCTGATTTGGCTTGTAATTAGGCATTTGTTCGATAATGCGGTTCACTTTCATATCTTTGTCATTCGGCCATCTCCACTCACCATCTCTAGTAATTTCCAGGACCTTAGCATCAATGGGAATGCCTGTGACAATTCACACCCTATCCCTAAATTTCTCACACAGTGGTCTCATCGGGTGCCAATTGTTCATCCATAGGCGTGTCTGTGAACTGTTACCAATAATGTATCGGACACAGTGTCGCATTTCAGATCGCAGCTTCATGATCTTCTTCCAGGCCCAAGATGAAAAGTTCAGGACTTTAACAGTCTAGAAATAACGATTCTTTAATCGGTAATTATGAGCCCAGGAAACCTATATGGAATCGGTCTTATTGTTGATAACTCTCCAAAGTAGCCGGCATATGAGGGTCTTATTTCCCACTTGCAAGTTTTTTATCCCCAAACCTCCTTCTGTCTTAGGGGAACAGACCTCATCCCATGCCACTTTGGCCGAGGTCTTCCCGTCAACGCTCACATGCCAAAGGAATCTTCGAAGGATGCTTTTAATCTCCTTCAGAAGGGCTTTTGGGAGATTGAAGAGGGATGTCCAGTACAGATGAATAGTTGACAGAATAGAGTTTAAAAGTTGTAGGCACCCACCAAACGAGAGCAATTTGTTCTTCCAAGACGCAACCCTATTCTTGATTCTGTCAATAAAGGGATGGCAATCCTTGATTGTTTGTCGAGTGGTTAAAAGTGGCACTCCCAAGTATCTAACTAGGAGCTATCCTCTTTTAAATCCTAGGATGTTAATGATTTCTTCAGCGTGGTTGTGATTTTCAGTGCACACAAATAACTCGCTCTTATCTTTGTTCGCCATAAGACCAGACAGGATCTGAAATTCCTGAAGGCAATCATTCAAAGTTCTAGCAGAGTCAGGGTCTGCCTTAGAAAAGATAAAAAGGTCATTTGCGAATGCAAGCATTACCATTCGTGTATCCTTGAATTTCCAATGGAATTGAAAAAATGACTACGATGGGCTTTTATCTCAATAATACCGTTGAGAACTTCCATAACCAATACAAAAAGATATGGCAAAAGAGGATCGCCCTGTCGAAGGCCTTTAGCACCTTTAAAAAATCCAACTGATTTGCCATTAATGTTTATAGAGAACGACGGAGTTGTAATACACTATTGGATCCAAGTGATCATCTGGGTAGGGAACCCCATCAAATGTATGGTAGCAATAATAAAGTCCCAAAAAACATAGTCATATGCCTTCATCAAATCAACTTTCATAGCACACCCGGGTTCTCCCTTATCCAAATGATAACGATGTGGAAGCTCCAAGCTAATAGGATGTTGTCACTAATGTGACGACCAGTTACAAATGCTGTCTGGCATTTATCTACCAAAAGAGGCAAAGTACCTCGAATTCAGTTGGCAAGAATCTTCGATATGATCTTATAAATCACATTACAACAAGAGATTGGCCAGTAGTCGGTCACCTTAGTAGATGACTTTATCTTTGGGATAAGGTTAATGATAGTGGCGTTCACCTGTTTCAACAGTTTTCCATTGGTGAAGAAATCTTGAACAGCCTCTACCACCAAAGGGCCTACAATGTGCCAAGATTCCTTGTAAAATTTTGATGAAAACCTATCAGGGCCAGGAGTTTAGAGTCCCCAATGGAAAGGAGGGCCCTATGAATCTCTTCCTCATGCACCGGTATACACAGAGCCGCTTTGACCAAGAGAGGGAGAGTATTATGAATGTACGGACGAACCCTCTCCAGAATTGCCATTGAAGTGTCTCAACCAATCCCCAAAAGTCTCTTGAAATGGTCAACAATCAACTGCTTAATAGCTTCCGTACTCATGGTAATCTTGCCGTCATTGTTAGTGAGAGAAAGGATTTTGTTACAGTTAGATTTCTCGTTGATGGAATGAAAGAAATATCTCATGCATTGATCACCATCCTTAAGCCAGTGAATCTTAGCCTTTTGGTGTAAGAACTCAAGTTCCTTTGCCATAGCTCTGAGGTAAGCAGCCTTGTATGATCATTCAACTTCACTGGAAAAACCACCACGAGATTGGCTAGGTTGAGCTCTCTGAACATCCTCCAAAGCTTGACGCACTTGGGCCACTTCCTTAAAAACACTCCCATCGGCTGAGTTGAGATCTTTGAGGAGCCGTTTAGTATATTTCAGCTTATCCATGAGTCTGAACATTGGATACCCATTGTTGTCCACCTGCCAAGCTTCACTGACAGTTTGGAAAAAGTGTGGGTGAGAGGTGAGAAAGTTATTGAATCGGAACATATCCTTCCGACGTTGATGTGTGTCCACTGATTGCAGCAGACAAGGAGTATGATTGGATAATCGAGCAAGAAGGAAGATAGCTTTATACCTAGTATAGCTGATGAGCCAATTGCCATTCACTAACACATGATCAAGCTTCTTGTAGATCCGAATAGAAGCATCCCGGCCATCATGCATGTGTAGTAGAGACCCTCATGGCAGACATCCATAAGATCACACTCATTAAGGCGGGAATCAAGGTCCATGCTGCTGCGAGCATGCCAAAGACCTCCCATCCCTTTAGAAGGCATCCGTATGGTATTGAAATCCCCCAGGGCTGCCCATGGCAAATCATGGGCCAAAGTACTCATCCTCTGAATGCTGTCCCAAAGATCACACCTTTGGGATTCCAAATTGGCACTGTAGATAATAGACAGGAGCCGTGCCTTTCCATCCGGTCTATAGGTAGTTTTGCAATGAATAACTTATCCTCCTTAGAGATAATATCTAAATCAACTAGATCTGGATTCCAACCTATCCAAATTCACCCATTTGAGGTATCAGAATAATTCATATCCCACTTCCAGGAAGGCATAATGTTATTAGCAATCCTAGTAGCATTCCTCTCTCTAATTTTTGTATCGACCAAGCCAATAACATCACATCTAGAAGACATGATAAACTGACGAGTCTCATGTCTCATGATTGGAAGACACTGTCAAAAGCTCTCATTCTCGAGGGAGCGCTAGGAAGAAGTAACGATTCTTCCAGTTTTTCATGGAGTCCGGGTTTGTCCCCTAGAAGCTAAAGCCCACATGAAGAGACGTGGAACGCCAATCCTCTGTTTGGACAAAGCGGAAGATTACCTTCAGTGAACATGGGCTAAACACGACACCGTGAAGCCTAACGAAGATGCACATCGTCACCAGATAACGTATAGCGTTGGGGTGAAGTCAGGCCGCTAGGACTTTAAGCGCCTCGAAAAGACCGTAAAAATCAAGCTCTATGGGAAAACGAAGGCCACCCTGCAGATGGTGCTCATACACCGTGATGAAGCCCTCGGGGGGCACATTTGCTCCACCCCCCTCTCCAGGAAGGAGGTGGACCCAGTCGCTAGGAATGTCATACTCCACCCTCAGAGCAGCGATGGCGCTTGGCGTAAGGACTGACTTAATATTGCTCACTTTCTAGCGAATTGTTGAAGAGGGAGAGCCTTTCTTCTTCATCATGCTTGGAGCAAGCAAATGGCAAAGTGTGAAAAATAGAAGTTGGTGCCCTTTAAATAAGCAACGCTTGCAAAAGGTGAAGCAACATCGCATGGAAAAATGTAGAGGGCACCCCAAATGATGGCCATGACACTCGTCCCCTCAACAGGATGCAGTAAGTCATTCCAAGGCAGCCCATCATGGCATCTGACAAACTGCCACCCCACTCACGCTGCAATCGCCTACCAAATCCCGATTGTCACACCCGCATTTAATGTGACAATGCTGGCCATTAGAAGCTACGGCAGTGACCCTTACAGAATTCAAGACCAGAAGGACAAACAAGTCACCCGAACATAACAAATTGCAATAAACAAATAGCTTGGTTAAATAGAAATTTTTCATTAAATAATTCTACTAATAAAGTTTCTTTACAGGAAAAGTAGACCAGTGGTGGCAGAATACAACTATTTGCCCCCTCCGGGCTCGACGGGGTTGGGAGTCATGAACTCTATCAACTCCGAGCGCATCCTGGTACCTAAATTCCTAGAATCTAAGAGGGCAATGCAAAAGTTTGGCACCACTAATGAAGCTATTCTCCGGCTAAGCCGAATACATTCCTGGAATCTCCTCTCCAACAAGGAGGCCATGTCTTCCTGCCGGATTCTGGATCTTAGCTGAGTCTCCTGCTGCACGTGGACAACGTGTCCCTCCCTAAGCCGCACCCGGCATCACTCAAGCTCCTCCGAAGAATGATGATCCGACTTTGAGCCTGCGCGTTAACATCGGCTAGCTGTGACGCTCACGCCTCCACCTCTAACCATGCTTTTCTCAAAGTGAGCCGCTCATACCCGAGTCTGCTTAATCTCACCAACGGCAACCTGCACTCAGGCCTCCATATCCTCAACTGCCCTTAGGACACGATGGAGCGGCGAACTAGCTTACCCAAGCCTTCGACGCTGAGAGGAGTTGGACGCTCCATCAGATTCAAAGCTTCGCGGTGCCCTTAGAAATCTCACCGACCCCATGACTGAAGGCTCCAAATGACAACCCAGTGATACCACTGCAGCCGGCATAGCCTCATCATGGTTCATCAACTCTTGCTCTCCCCATCGAGATTCCTCGATAGAAGGTTCAGACTTCGAGGAGAAGACGACCTTTCCATCAACGTCAACACAACGGAAAGGAAGGAAGGGAACAACCGCATGCTAAGATTTCGCGCCTCCAAGCAACTGAAGGATGCCAGATTTGGAGAGATTCTTGGCGCTTAAATAGCCAAAGCTCCCCAAGGAAACGACGCCATTTAACTAAGGGAGAGCATTCAACCGCACAACGAAATCCCTCCATGCGACGACACCCCAAAACATTGCGCATTTCCAAGGAAGGCCATTATGACTCAACGACTCTACAGTTCTCTACGCATTAACTACAGGTGATCCCTGATTGACGCACTCTCCACCAACGCTATCAGTCAGGCCAGGTATGATATTGACGGTGCAAGCTAACAAAGAGCTCCCACATGACCATACCACCAACGGTCCAAGCACAGACTCGAGGGATGGCCCTGGCAAGGATGGCAGAAGGCAACTAGACATTCATGATAAGCAAGTAACCAATGGTGTATAGCAACGAGAGGGCCCCATTGCCCTTGAGTCATAATGTGCGAAGCAACAAAAAAAAAAGAAGATTCGATGGCACCAGATATTAAAGGCAAACTACTACTTTTATTCATTGAAACTGTTCTTTACAAAATACAAAGCTCACATCAGCAAAAGTGCAAAAGAACAGAAAATACAATAGAGTACAAGAAGCTCAGGATAAAGACACCACCAGGAAGGATAGGCTTGGGGAATGTAAGCACATCAGCTCATTCTTGTAGCAACAACCCAGCGCCAATTTCGCTCCTAAACGGGTGTCGTAGATGTCGATCTGACACCACCGGTGTGATAGGGTCCACTACAAGTGAAGGAAAGGCATCAATCAGGAGTCCCGTTGGGGCTGTGACTGGCTCGCACGCACGCCAAGGGGACATCAGGTTCCACCTCTCCAGGCAGCATATATGAACCACTAGTTGTGGTAGGAGACGCCAACAACATGTTATCGAGGGAATGGAATCTCCCGAGATGGCATGCCAGACTCGTTGCATCCCACCTATGGACTTGAGTCCTGACTAGTCAGAGAGGAGGCACATGACAACAGCAGAGTGGCTGGGCCGCCCTTGTTACAACGAGGAATCGCCCATGGAGAGGACGTGACGATGGGCTTTAATAGCAATACCATATCTCGCACAAATCCATCTGATTCCCTTATGGAACCCCACAAGGCGCGGGGTAAGCCAAGGACTTTGCATCACTTTTCAGACGAATGGCTAAGTGTGGGTCACCCCAGCTGAAGAACTCTCCAATTTATAGCCGAGCCAACGCCGAACGAGCTAGTAAAGAGGCACGCCACCCGATGGACGTCTATGAAAAAATAGGAAAGCCATCAATGCGAAGCCGATCCTCAGACGGCAAACCTTTCTTAATAGAGCACCAATCCTTGCACCACCTTTGAAAGGCTACGTATTCGCATGGGAAAGGAACGACACCATAAGAAGATGAATACCAGTGCATCTCGAGGGAAACCGAAGCGGACAGCCAGTGGGACCCACCTTGGACATGCTAGACCCCGGTAATAGGCTGTCCCTAGGCATAGGGGGCTAATGGTGTGTCCAGCTCAAAACTGGGCTAAGAATCGGCAAAACCCAACGGCATGGGCACAAGTTCAACCAAGCAGAAAGGCCCAAACTCTTCTATGAAGCCCAAGGAGTCCTAGTGCGCGGCCCACGCGGCGCCCAAGATGAATAACTAATCAGCGCGCCCTCATGAGCTGCAAAGACAATTGCAGGCGATGGGCACCGACTCAGAAAATATCAGCCAATGGGAGAAAATGTCAACATTGCAAGCCATAGCGCACGCTGTTCTCGCAGCCACTCAACCAATTCATACGTGGGTAGTAGACAAAGCGTTGTTCATGCCCGACGACGGTCTCCTTGCCTCTGCAAGATGACAACTGACGCCGCTGGCCACCGCCAACGTATAGCGGCCGACGAATCCTAAGGGAGCCTATAAATACCCTCTCCTGCTAAGGGTGGAGGAGAGAGCTCATTCCTAAGCCCAAACGGTGATCAGAGATCAAATATCTGATCCTTCACCAAAAGTTTCAAGTCTCGAGGAGAAAGAACTAGCTCACTTCCCTCAGGCTACCATCACTTCCTAGCGGAGTTAGTGAGCCACCCATAGCGGTTCAACTCTCGGAGCCTAGACCTCTAAATACATCCCATTCATGCTCTTCTCATCCCTGCATCTTTGTATTATCATTACGTTTGCTTCTAAACGTGTATTCCTCTGTTCATTGCAGAAGATTTTTGACTTGAGTGTTAGAGTGTTTGTAATGGAACAATCTCCCGTTGTATTTAATATATTGTTTGTAATTTGTGGTATGCAGGTTCTAAGTTAATAGTAATGGAGACCGGACCCGATTTAGATCAACCCGCAACGGAAGATTGGAAGGCTCTCTAATCCGTACCACAAGAACGCATCAAAATAATTAAAAAAGATATATTCGGTTGATAGAATATTCGCCTATTCTTTTATTTTTATATATTCTTATCAGCATAGTTAGATT
>JAODPA010134792.1:0-16483 GCA_025585075.1 Nepenthes mirabilis
TATAAATATTTGATTCAGAGGTCTGTCAAATAGAATCTAGGTTTAATATGAGAGGGGAAGAAACTAATGGAGAAATACTACTTTTAGCATAGAAGGAAGTGTTCTATTTCAACATCGTTCCTTATGAATAGCCAAGCAATTTCATTTGTAGTATCTCGGAGGATGGAAAAGCGAAGCTTCATTGGCTCTAGAAGATGTTCAATTTCATTGCTATCCCACTTAAAAATGGACAAAAATGATCCAAAACAATCAACAACAGAAAATTGTGAGTTCAAAGGTTAGGCCCCTACTGGTATAAGGTATTGTCAATTTTAGGTATGCATGGCATGCATAAGTCTCTAGGCTAGTGTTGCATGGTTTCATCCTTAAGAGGGCACCTTAAAGTCAAAAAGAGAAGTTTTCACTTATAAATAGGAAGTAACTTCATGCATGGTCTCAACTGATATGGGATAAGTTACTCCTACAAGGTAGCCCTTATTAAAGATATTATTGTAATGGCCCCAATTCTAAAACGTAGAAAGTTTCAGTTATCGAGTTAATATAATCCGGTCAATATAAAATGTTGACCGGAAGGCGTGATCCGGTCAACGTAAAAGGTTGACAAGAAAACGTGAATAGATGGAAGGACGGAGTGGCTTGTGTATTGGAGGCCGGAGTAGATTATGAAAAAGCCAAAGATGATAATCCGGTCAATGGGTGTTGACCGAAAGTCGTGTGAAGGAATTGAATGTGTTTACATGAGAAAGCTAAATCTTGTTAAATTCAGTGAACCAAAAATTATTTAAGAAATCTAAAACCCATTAAGTTCAATTAATAAGGAATTTATGAACTTCTTAAAAATATAAAACCATTAATGACCTAATTAATAAGGAAACTTTTAGGAAATATAAAAGCCATAAATAAGAAACATTCCCCTTAAATTTGCCAATCATTAATGATAAAACATTTTCCTTGGATTTGCCAAATGATGAAACATTCCCCTTGGATTTGCCAATCATTAATGATGAAACATTTTCCCTATAGTGCCAATCATTAATAATAGTCATCAGACTTCAGACCTATAAATAAGAATCAGAGGAGCAAGAAAAAGGACTACAATAGAAATTCTTGTAAAGGAAGGCCAAAAGATCAAGGCAAAGTAGAAGAAACCCAGACAAAAGTAATGATCAAGGCAAAGTAGAAGAAACCCAGGCAAGTAGAAGAAACCCAGGCAAGATACTCACCCCCGTTTTTAAAGTTCATGTTTATGCATATTTGCTACGTAAGTATATGATATTCTTATGAAATTATGTATGTATGATGTTTGTTTTGTTTTTGTGATTTATCGTTTTTAATCGCATGTTTAAAAGAAACTCTTATATTCATGGTGTTAGATTTTATTCTGTTCAAAGTATATGTTTGACTGTCAATGTATACGAACTCTGATAATTAGTATTTAAAGAAAAGGTTTTTAACTTTTAAGAAGAAGAGTTTCAGACTTTGAAGAACTTTGACTTTTAGAATTACGGACTTTAAATGGAAATGAACTCCGATTTTTTTTAGAACTCCGGATTTAAAGGAACTCCGGCTATTTGAGCTTCGATTTTTAATGGAATTAGAACTCCGGATTCTGAATCACGGCTTTTGTTTAAAAAGAGCTCCGGCTTTTATGAATAAGGAACTTCAGCCTTTATGAATAAAGAACTCCGGCTTTTAAGAACTTTGAATTTTAGAAAAGAACTCCGCCTTTTGAAAAGAACTCCGGCTTCTGGAACTCCGGCTTTTTATGTAAAAGAACTCCGACTTTGTAAAAAACTCTGGTTTTTATGTAAAAGAACTCTGAATTTGTAAAGAACTCCGGCTTTGACAAAAGAACTCCAACTTTTGGAACTCCGGCCCTCTGTATGAAAAAGAACTCCGACCTATTTATATGAACTTGGAACAATGCATGTAATCCGAACAGCAAGTGGAACTCTACGACTTTCGACTTCCGAACTATGATTTATGGCCATTAAAAGATATGAACTATGAACCGAGTCTCCATTAAACTTGCTGTTAAAGATGGATGAAGGATGTTGGAGTGACACTCGAGGATTGCCTCTTGGGCCACGGGAGGGAACTTTCTGGTGGCATAAGAACTTTGGACTACGGCTCCGTATGTCGGGTTAAAGGCATTACCTCCCGCCCTAGGGAGCATAATGAGGGGATACGATTTTAGGTTGTGGGGTGACACATAACCCGTCCTCGATGTTGTCCGCTCCCGTCCGGTCCCTAAAGATGATAAGAATTTTCAATTATTTTTCTGAGTTTTTCCAAAGACAAGATAAGAAGAAAAGAATAAGGAAATTCCAAACTAAAGAAGAAACGACATGTTGATTTTCGTATGCTAAGTTATGTTATGAATCTCTGTTTTGATCCGCTTATATATATATTTATGATTTCTGTTTTTTGCTTGTGAGTATTTTGCTGGGCTTTGTAGCTCATTCTTACCACTTTTCAGATGATGAAAGGCTTATGGAGGACGAAGTTGAGTAGAACCATATGATATAGCTAGCGGGCCGGAGCTGATCAATGAAGAGCTTAATTTTATTTTCTTTTGATGTTTTAAGAAGACTTGTAAAATAATTTCGCTGTTTATGTCTCTATGAATGTTGTTAGTATGTTTCCGTGATTTCTTTTTGGATAAATAAAATTAATAATTTTAGTATGCATCTCAGGTTTGAAATTAAAACTGGAGTGCCAGCTCATATAGTTCGGACTCATTAATCCTGTGTAAAAGAAAAGAAAAATTTTTATGTCCACATTATTATTATTATTTTAAGTCAAGGATTTAGATTTGACGGCAGCTTTATGCGGTAGAATAAAGTCGGGCTGTCACAGTTGGTATCAGGGAGCAAATTGAGATGCTTTAGGACAATTCGAATCAACACGAAAACTTAGGACATGATTAGTTACAGAAAAAGGGGGATTGATTTTACTTATGGTCTGGACGGAGTAAATTATGATAACCACCCTTGGCTAGTTGACTGACGAAAATGTTCTTTCAGATATCAAAGTCATCGCTGAAGTCATGTCTAACAGAGGAAGACGAACTGGAGGGACTAACAACACTCCGGATAGGGAGGCAAGATACTTGAACCTACTAGACCGGATGGCTAAAGTCATAAAAGCTTTGGCTCCACCAACTCCAGTGACCACCCCAATTCCGGTTCATCATGAGAGGTCGGTCTATGACCGTTTTACCAACGAGCGCGTTCCTGAATTCTCAGGAAAACCAAACCCGTTGAAGGTAGATACTTGGATCCAACGATTGAAGAAGGTGTTTGCGGTAATTAAGTATCCTGCTGAAGGCATGGTTCTCTATGCCACCCATAAGCTGACGGGTGAGGCCCACCACTTGTGGAAAATACAGAAGAGAGCTTTCAATATACCAGATCAGGATATTAGTTGGAGAATGTTTGAAGCAGCGTTTCTGGAGAAATATTTTCCTGCTAATCTTCGTGGACAGAAGGAGGATGAATTCCTTCGCCTAAGGCAGGGTACTCGCTCTGTGGCGGAGTACGATACAAATTTTACAGAGTTATCTCGCTATACTCCTTATATGGTGGAAGACCAGGAGAGGAAGGCTAGGAGGTTCTTTCAGGGACTAAGGGATGATATTAGGAGGCATCTCTCAACTCTGACGTTGGCCACGTATGGAAAGGTGCTCGAGAAGGCTGGTATTTATGAGAAGGAGCTGGAGAGAGGAGTATTGCTCAGACAAAGGATGTTTAGCCAGACTTCAAGGGCCAATGCTAGTGGAGGCCCTTCTAAGAAAGCAAGACCATCGAGGTCCAGTGGGGAGCAGAACCTATCTGTACAGACTTCTCAAACTCCGGCTAATAATACATGTGATCATTGCGGGAGATCACATGAAGGGAAGCCTTGCTATAAGAAGTTGGGGGTTTGTTATAACTGTGGCCAGGCTGGACACATGATCGGAGGTTGTCCACTCGCTAAACAAGCCCCAGGATTTAAGTCTCCTATTCCAGCTAAGGTGTTTGCTGTTTCTGCAAAGGAGGCCAAAACGTTTACGGAGGTTGTAGAAGGTACACTTTCTATCTGTGGCACTTCTAGTCATGTGCTCTTTGACTTTGGATCTACATTTATTTGTCTCCCATGAATTTTCAAAGAATCTTACAACCCTTCCTCAAGTTCATGGCTGCCTATTGATGGTCGCCTCACCCACAGGGTCGTCCTTAATTTTAAATGTAGTATATTCAGAATGTCCGATAGAATTAAATGAATACATGATGCCCGTTAACCTAGTTTTGCTGGAAGTGAAAGACTTCAATACAATCTTGGAAATAATTGGTTAGCCAGATATCATGCCAAGATTGATTGTTTCCGAAAAAGAGCAGAATTTGCCATTCCTGGAAACAAGCCTTTCTACATTCAAGGAGTCCGGCGTAAAGAAGTATCTTGCTTCATTTCGGCTCTTCATGCCTGACACTTGATTAGTAATGGGTATTAAGCTTATCTAGCCTTCGCTAAGTGACTACTGAAGGTCAAAAATCTTTAGCTAAAGAGATTCCTGTGGTACGAAAATTCGAAGACATATTCCCTAATAAATTACCTGGACTATCACCCCAGCGAGAGTTGAAATTTGGAGTAGAATTGATGCCAGGATCAACACCAATATCCAAAGCACCATATCGGATGGCACCGGCCGAATTCAAAGAATTAAAACAGGAACTGCAGGAATTATTAGATAAAGGTTTTATTCAGCCAAGTATGTCACCATGGGGAGCACCGGTTCTCTTTGTCAGAAAGAAGGACGGGACCATGAGATTATGCGTAGATTATCGTGAACTGAATAAAATTACCACCAAGAACAAATATCCTCTGCCAAGAATTGATGACCTCCTTGACCAATTACAAGGAGTTTGCATATTTTTAAAAATCGACCTTAGATCTGGATATCATCAGCTTCGGATCAGAAAGGAGGATATAGCAAAGACGACGTTCCGGACTAGATATGGGCATTATGAATTTGTAGTGATGCCTTTTTGGTTGACTAATACTCCGGCCGTCTTTATGGACTTGATGAACCGAATTTTTCAACCATACCTGGACAAGTTTGTGATCGTCTTTATTGACGACATCCTTGTGTATTCGAAAAGCTATGAGAAACATGAGGAGCATTTACGGGCTACACTCCAAATCCTTAGGGAGTATCAGCTATTTACCAAATTGAAAAAGTGTGAATTTTGGTTAGAGGAAGTGGGATTCCTTGGTCATGTCATCTCTAAAGAAGGAATTTCCATTGATCCCAAGAAAGTGGAAGCAGTGCTAAAGTGGAACCGGCCAACCTCTGTAACCGAAGTACAGAGCTTCTTAGGCTTGGCTGGATATTATAGACGGTTTGTGAAAAACTTTTCCCAAATCGCTCTACCACTTACGCAATTAATAAAGAAGGATGCCAAGTTTGAGTGGACCAATGATTGTGAAGGGAGTTTTCAGACACTTAAAGACCGGTTAACTTCTGCTCCGATTCTGACCATTCCAAATAGATTAGGATGATTGATTGTTTATTGTGATGCCTCAAAGATTGGGTTGGGCTATGTTTTAATGCAACACGGAAGGATAATTGCCTATGGGTCGCGACAGTTGAAGGATCATGAAAGGAATTACCCCACTCACGATCTGGAATTAGCCGCAGTAGTGTTTGCATTGAAAATCTGGAGGCATTACCTGTATGGTGAGAAATTCTTGGTCTACTCCGATCATAAGAGTCTAAAATATTTATTCTCCCAGAAGGAACTAAACATGAGGTAGAGAAGGTGGATTGAATTCCTGAAGGACTATGACTGTGAAATCCGGTACGAACCAAGAAATGCCAATGTAGTCGCCGATGCACTAAGTAGGCAACCTGGTATTCTGGCTAGAATGCAAGTCAATCAAATGGAGATGCTGGACTGTCTCATATACTATGATGTCCATCGTTATGTGCAAGGAAAGCGGATGATTTTGGCGTACCTTCATGTCCAGCCAGAGATGATAAATGAGGTAAATGGATGTCAGGCGAATGATTCTTTTCTTGTAAAGATCATGAGTGAGCTGGACAAAGAATCCCGAAGTGATTTTAATGTTACGCCGGATGGAGTATTAAGGTTTAGGAATCGGTTATGTGTGCCAGACAACAAAGAATTAAAGGAGAAAATTTTTAAGGAAACCCATCGATCCCATTATACGATTCACCCAGGAGCTAATAAGATGTACCAGGATATGAAGAAAATATTTTGGTGGAGGAATATGAAGAGGGATATTGCAGCTTACGTGAAAAAATACCTTGTATGCCAACAAGTAAAGGCCGAAAGAAAGCAGCCGTCTGGGTTATTACAACCAATGTCGTTTCCAGGCTGGAAATGGGAAGATGTTGCCATGGACTTTGTCACCGGACTGCCATGGACGCCAAGGAAATATTATTTTACATTTTAAAAAAAAAGAAGATAAAATGTGAGAAGTTATTTATATTCTGACAATACATTCGATCATATTTTATGTTTACGCACCATCATTATGCTCATATATCCATTTTCTAATTTATTTTGCATATATTGTTATTGTCTTTGATTATATTGCACTTGCTGAATATTTAGCTCACCCTTGCAACTTTCCTCCTTTCAATTGAGTATAGATTTATACCCGATGAGTTGGAGTAGTAATTAAAAGTTGGCTAGGCATTGAAGACTTGAAAGATCACTTTGCGGATTTGTATTTTGTAGTTTTGTGCATGTATGAAGGATTTTGTATATTATATTGGATATGTACCTATAGTATATGGAAAGTGTATACAGATAGTATAGTTCCGTTGTATATGAATATACAAATTTGTTTCCGCAGGTTATTATGGTTTTTTCAGGTACCTAACGACATCTCTCCGAGACCGATGTCGTGTCCAGGGAAAAAACATTGGAGCCACAAAAATATTATGGTGTTTTAGGATCCTGTGTTGGTTTGTTTGATTGTCTAGATGTGTTGAAGTTAATTTGATGGATTATTATATATTGTATAAGATATTGTATAGGTTTTTGTATTAGTTTGACGGTCGTATTACAGATGGAACCTTACCGATTTTCGTTTTAGATACGGTCCATCACAGCCGGCAACGATCTTCGACTATAATAAATTAAGGTATGCCAGAATATACTATTTGATGAAAATTTCTTAGTCTAGTTTCTTAACTTTTAAATTCCTTAGGGATTTAATTTTCCTTTCAATCATAATTTACAGATTCCCTTTGATTCAAAATATCTTAAAAAAGTATATGATCTCCTATTTTAAAGGTCAATTCAAAATTTTCACAATTCACATAACTCTTTTGTCAACTTTGACTAACTTAAAATTGATCTTGAGTCATACGGATTTTATCTGATGTCTTCTAGATCACCTCTGGCCCTAAAAATCTCCTATTCCTAATTTCTTTAGAATGAATTAGAAAATTATGTTATCCTGTGTAATTTGGAGTTTGTACATTACATTATCCAAGCTGAATGTTAACAAAGTTTGGGCTACAACAACCAATTTCAATTAATCATACAAATGGAGATAATGTACATATATTGGATCTTCATAGATACCCATACACTGATTGGGTTGGATTTCCCCATGAATATATGGAATATTGGAACAATAGAGCCAAAATTGTCAGGTTCTGGAAGATCAAAAAACATGATTAGAAAATACCTTAGCAAAATCATTTTGTTCATTATATATATCAAAACCATATACTTCTCTCAAAATTTGTTTAATAAGTGAAAAAGAATACGTGGGATCAACCACACAAAGCCCTCAACACGATCATTAATCATATTTGAATCTAACTATAAATAATCCATTAAAATTTTCAAAAAATAAAAACAAAAAAGAAGGTATAAGTATGGGAACTTGAATAGCTAGTTACTCCCAATATAATGAATTTGTTGGTGTAATTTATGCTCTTAATTCATAGTTATCTCTATATTTGATATTTCTTTCGGTGAAGGAATTTGACTAAGATTCATATATCTTATATAGTCAATTCTCAACAAGGGAATCTTATTTTAGAGCATACTTAGCTCTCCCCTTATAATTAAATGTTACCCTCATTCTAAAATGATTACTTCTTCGATTCCAATTATTAACATGCATACTACCCAAATAATTATTTGCATACATTATATGAACATTTACTATAGAAAAATGTTTAGTGAGTGTGCTAAATTTTCTCAAACCTGCTTAATTGGACATCCAACGGCATTGTTACTGTATATTTATTAAATCCAAATGGTCACCATTAGTGTCTTCTAAGCCATCATTGTCGGTTATAGAGGCCAACCCATCGTATTTCGATGATGCTCTATCATTACTATTTGGTATATCATCGACAATGATCTTTGTAGAATCGAAAATAATGGAGTTGGAATTAAGTGTCTTGGTTCAATAGGAGACATATGATACTTAGTTGTACCAAAACCGGGTCATTATTGAATTGAATCAATAAAAAATGGTTGATTAATTGTTAACGAATACTCATATTGATATATGATGGAATTCCATCATACATTTAAGGTTAATCAATAAATGTATTTTATCATAATTACATTTATAAAGTTTGATTTAACTATAAGAGTTAAATGATATTGTAATCATTCAAAATTGTATGCCAAAAATTTAATTTAATGTTAAGGCAAATATCATCATATTTTAATAAACTGCCCACATATAGATATTAGAATTTTAAATTCTATTTATGTACAAATGTTATTGTTAGTACAAGGTTTACTATTGTCAAGATGGTGCAAGTAAAAGAATGTTGGACCAATTATTTAATTGGACATTATAGGTGGGCCATATTGACATTAGTATTTACCTTGATTAATAACAGTTATTTCTCATGTAAGTTTAATTAAATGGCTTTATTATAGTGAATCATATTCATTTATTTCTTTGATGGGAGAAAATGTACATGCATAACTCTTCATTTAAGATATGTGTTTTTTTTTTTTGACATTTGAAAAGACACACCACTTTTAGGAAAAAAGATTCTATATATATGGAATGGGAGATACATATTTTGATTCACGTATAATGTTTTCCTTCTCTCTAGGATAATCATTATGAATATATTTTTTTAATTTTTCACTACAATTTTTATGGAAACTTGTGAAAAGACCTCATACGTTTTTACTTGAGAAAAAACACACCTATTCCTTTAAAAATAATCTGTGTATGGTATGAGAGATCTTATCTATCAATTCATGCATAAGGTTCCCTTTCACTTTAAATTGATCACTATATATAGTTTTTTTTTTTTTCCCACTACAATTTTTTTGAAGGAATTATCATAAATTCTACAAATCAAGGTATGTATAGATTCTAGGAAATAATATCGACGACCAGCATGCAACAAATTGAGAATACATTTATGTCTTTTTTGGACCAAAAAAAAAAAAAAGAATGAAACAAGGAATGAAAAGCCGCCAACTTCCTAAGGAATTCAACAATTGAAGACTTTTTCTTTTAAAACAATATTGAATAATTTAACAATAATATTTATAAATTCTGTATTATGAATTCACCATAATTGGTAGAAAACAACTTTTATCAAAGTGGCATACTAGTGCTTTGGATCATTGTATCAAATTGCTACAGGTTCAATTAGTAAACGTTGAATCAATTGTTTAGTTTTACAGTCTTGAGCACCAATTCCATTTCTATTATAGTAAAGAAAATGAGATACTCGTGCTATACTAATTATGAAACTGGCCGACGTTTGATGCTTTGGAAATCAATCGAATAACTCTTTGTTAATGTTATTCCATGTATTAATAATCAAGCCTCTGATGTGACCTATTGCTATATCCTCGGAGACATTTGCTTCTCTCATGTAGCATGAAATAGATGATAGAGCATCACCTCTTTCAAGTTCCACCTATCAATAAAACTCAACAAAAAAAAAATAAAAAAAAGAAGCATTTTCTCAAGCAAAGATGTTGTAGTTCTATTTATGGGTGCAACTTTCCTTCACTGGCAAGTAAAATCTTGCTTACTGCAGTTGGTTACGTTAAAATTGTCACCTTATCTATGAAAGTGGAATCACAATAATTTTTTATAAAATTTTAAAAAGTAGAAGAAAAAGAGAATTTCACATGAACTTTTGACATTCTACATGCTTATGGATGTATTGTTTTATTCAAAATTTTAACGACATTTTCACATAAATTATAGTTCTTATATTCTCATTCTTTTTCTGGATTCAAGTATGGATAATTTTATTACTCTAAAATATGAATAATGCATTTTTGTCTATAAGATATATAATAAATTGTGTGAATTTTATCAAAGTGAGTATTTACTAATTGATTTAAAACTTGTGATATAGCTTAACAAAATTAGGAATGTTTTGTTTGCAGGTATTGGCATAGATTCATTAGGCTTAAAAGTAGAATTCTGCCTTCTACTTTTAATAGTTTCGGATCTGTCTATATGCTGAGATGAAATTAGAATTGATTTTAAGGTTTAACTAAAAGTCTAAATCGAAAAAAGGTTTTGTGTCAAAGAATAGAAAAATAATTTATCTCTCTTCCTTTTTCTTTTCTAAAAATATATTTTTGATGTCATGCCTTCTTGATGAAAATGCATAAACTTTTGTAGAGATAGAACTATTTTTAAATAACTATAATGCACATCATTTCCATAAAAAAGGTGTCCCTTGAATGAGATTTTTTTATTGAGGGAATATAACTTTTCTATTAATTAATTACTAGGTAAATTATTGATATATGATTATATCTTTTATCAATTCAATGAATAAATAAACTAGATGGTATATCATGTGAGACATTTCTTATATCCATTACTTACATGTGAAGTGCCGAGATCATTCCAAAGTCTAGATATCAAAGATGAGTAATATATGAGATTTTTCTTTTGCTCCCATTTGTCCATGAGCTCTTCATATGATCCTTCTTCCTCTACTAGATGAGTGATAAGGAAAATCAAAGGGCAAGTAGATGAAATCAAGGCAGATCTTAAATACTCTTCAAGTGATGGCGTACAACCCTCATTAAACCACTGAGCCTCCAAAAGAAATGCTTTGAATACATCTATCCACTGAACAAAACATGACATTAGAATTATTTCATATAATATGATACACATTTAGTAATTTTTAAAAAAATGATTAAATGTTAGAATCATGTAGTTTGTGTTATATTTTATGAGGCAAATTAGTTCCTTAGTCGGCTAATCTTTGATAATGGAACCAGTCATTCTTTTTATGAGAGAACTTTTTTATATTTGAATGAGGAAAGTTTTGATAAACTCCCTTACTTTGTGGTTTTGAGTATTTTGTCGAAGAAAAATTAATTGAATGTTTCTTATAATTTTGTAACTCTCATTAAAATATAGAGATAAGGGTGAAAAGGGAAACCAATTTTATTTTCTTTGGGAACAAAAGGTAAGTATGGATTTACATAGCTCATTGACATTTATTTGTATATTATTAATTGATGAAATATCATAACAATTCAACGATATATGAAATAATTATAAATCAAAAAATATTTTTAATATATAAATATTTGATTTTAGAGGTCCATCATATGAAATTTAGGTTTAATATGAGAGGGAAAGCAACTAATGAGGAAAATACCGCTTTTATCATAGAAGGAGTATTCCATCCCAACATCGTTCCTTATAAATATCTTGAGCAGTTTCATCTGTAGTATTCTAAAGGGCAGAAAAAAAAGCTTCATCAACTCTAGAAGATATTCGATTTCTTTACTATCCCACCTAAGAATGAAAAAAAAATTATCCAAGACAATCATCATTAGGGATTTTTAAGTTTCGAGGTTGGGCCCCTACTATTTTGAAGTATTGTCAATTTTAGGTAGGCATGGGATGCATGGGTTGCAAGCCTAGTCCAGCATGGCTTTATCCTTATAAGGGTACCAAAAAGTCAGAAAGAAATATTTCTATTTAGAAGTAGGAAGTAACTTCACATACAGTCTCAATTGATGTGGGATAAGTTACTCCTACGAGATAACTCTCAATAAAGATATGGCAATAATGTTATGTTAAGGGATCTAGAAAGACTTCCTATAGTTGGGGCCATTATTGATTTCGAAAATCATGCCTGTTATTGTTTGGGGTATTATTCGTTTTCATATAGACATGGGATACATTAATCTCTAACGTCATTTCATATAATTTTGTCCTTAAAAAGGTGCCTAGAATAGGGGAAAAAACCTTCCCATATATAAGCAATAAGACACATTTTTACTCATCCAATGTGCGGCAATCTACTTTAATAAAATATCCCCTAAGGAAGACATGATAATGTTGTAATGTAAAGTGCACGGTAAGTATTCCCACAAATGGTGCCATTACTGAGTTGTGAGGTTAGGCCTATTACAATTTCAAGTATTATCTGCTTTAGAATACGTGTGGAATATATTAGTATCTGGCCCCCTCAAAGTATTATCCTTCAGAGATTCTCAAAGAGAGAATGAAACTTTCTCATTTATATGCTAGATACTACCTATTTACTCAACTAATATGAAATAATCCAACCTAGCAATAAGAAGCTTTTAGCAATCGAATCATTAGTAACTAATACCAACCTATCCACAGCGCGAGTGAAACATTCCAATTCTTCCAGTAAACATAGATGTCAGAAAGATCATTTGTTATTAGTACAAAATAAATTATTTTGGTAAGATATTTACGTAAACATGCATAATGCGGCTCAAAAACTACTCCAACAGCACATAAGAACAATTCAATCAACTGATCTCTTGAAAAGCTAATGTTGTGCATGAGCTTGAAATTTTTCCACCACCTGAAATCCAAGAAAATAGACTTACTCTTCGAATCTCATAAATAAAAAAATATATTCTGTATGAAAAGTCACAAACCAAAGAAAATATGAAAAATTAGACTCCTATATGTAGGGCCCTTTATTTGAATTTATTTTTAACCCAAAAGCTTGTAAGTATCAAATAACTATTAATTTTGTGTTATTAAGAGAATAATAATATAGGATCTTTTGAGTGATAGTGTGAGAGGTTTTTTTTGTAGCTTTTCCTTTTTAAAAAAATACAATAAGTTGTACATGTTTTGTAGTAGGTTTTTTCAGTGGGTTTGGTTGCATAGTTTATCCTTCCTGTTTTGGGAATGTTTTCAACATAAAAATTATTATGTTACAATTATACTTTTTCTTTTTTGTAAGTGGGTCTTTAAAATGTAGACACGGAGCATCATCCTATGAAGATCCATGAATTCCTATGTAGTGATGTTGGTCTCTCTACTATTAAGACACGCTATCCCAAATGTTGAGTGCCATTGGATTAAAAGTTTCAATGTCCCTCATTTAATGATATTTTAAAAATTAAAAAAAATATATGTTAGTAGTGTTTTAGATAATTGTTTTACATAATATGTATTTTTTGATATTTGACATTTGAAAAAAATTAAATTTAACACTATAAAATAAAGATTTTTGGATATTAATGATCCAACAGCCATCAATGACCCTCAATTGATGGGATAGTTCCCAACAATTAGTCCTCTAAACATATGGTTTAAGATCTTTTCATTTTCTTACATTGACAACTCTCGAAGCTCTCTTTGATGAATGGCTTCAATCACATTAAAAATGAGTTTGGCTAGCTCAACTAGCATAGGGTTTTTGTCAACTTGGTGCTCATAAGCATCAATTTGCCACCTGACCTGAAACCATTGTATGATCCAGCGTTGCGGATACTCCAAAGCTTTAGTCACCCGCTTCAAAATGTTAACATCTATGTTCGGATTGAGGTCCTTCAAACATTCCGCGGAAAAATACTTTGCCCTGTCCACAATGTTCTCTTCTTGAATAGCTAGATGTGAGGCCTCATAAAGCTGGAGGACGCCTCTAATGTTTGTCCTCAATCTCTCATTGAAAGCGCCCGTCTTATCAATGAAATTAGTAAACATATCTACATGACAGATTTGAAGATATTTGAAGCTGTTAGGGATTTAAGAGATTGACAATAATAAAATAATAAATAATCACATAATAAAATGCTAGATTTATATGAAAAACCCTAAAATAAAAAAAAAACAATGGATAAAAGAGAAAAAGTTATGTTATTTTTGGATTTAGAAATATAAGAGCTTGATAGCTTTAAAAATAGTTAAAATCTCACGCCAAAATGTAGAGAAAACCAAGAGGGAATTGATTAGCCTTGAAAAACATATCTGATCCTTTTAGAATTTATATCAAAGCACACGTTGTGCTTTTTAATCAGGCTTTCAAATAAATAGATCATACGAAATGAATTCGAGCTACATTTAGTAGAAGCATTTATAATAAGATATATAAAAGCCAAAAGATGAGATATGTACAACCATATTACAGTATACCTTGTGAAACATTATAGCCATACTATCGAAGGAGTTTGAAACAAAATGCAGTAGCTTTTAGGTCATCTTTATTATCCTTAATACTATCTGCATCTAATTGTAAAACATGAAGGGTACTCCTAGAGTTGCCTGTATCATATTGTAGGACATCAAGGGTACCCCTAATTTTCTTCTCAAACACGCTCGATAGACAGAGATTGTTCATGCTTTCAATTAGCTGTAACTTGGTCATGCCTCTTGCTTGATTAAAAATATGTGTAAATTTCATTTTCAACTTCTCAATTCACCTTTCGTAAGCTGCATCCTGTTTATATATTTTTTTGCTTTTCAATTAGTACAAGGAATTTGAGATATTAAAAATAGTGAAATAATATATTTATATGAAAAAATTTAAAGGAAAAACAACAATAGGAAAAGGATGAGATATTTTACTTTTTTAAAATTTTTGTTATAAGAGAAGTAGATATGAGTTGTGTTTTTCTAATAGCCCAAAATCCTATTACAAAATGCAATATATGTAACAAAATTGGTGGTCTAGAAAATATTGTTATAATTAGGGATTGCATCTCAACACTAACACCCATTCAATCTTTATATCAAGTCTTACAACAAATTTTTTGGGTTGGTGCTTTAGATGGCAGATCATAAAAAATAGATTCTACTCAGAATTGATAACTAGAGATATTATTAGCCCCAAAACTTGTAAGAAATATGCAATTCTAAGAGTTTATGTTATATGGTAAAATCTAATTGTTACTCAACATAAAAAAAAAAGAATTACAATAATAAAACTTTATATCTTATTACAGTTATACAAATCTATTTTTGTTATTCCGTTTTATTTTAGTACAATATTTTTTGAACACATATAATATCTTTTCTAATGATATAAAATCGGACAACAAAATACTTCTCTCCCTTATTGGACATAATACTAAAATATTTTCCTCGCTACTAGCATGCTATGATTTAAGATTTATAATTTAGGGTTTATTTTTCACAATCTAAAATTAACCACAATATCAATAAAAAAATACCATGCACAATAATATAACAACAACTAAAGACAACTAAAATTTATAACTTTTGCAAACACGGCTTTTACCAATGTAACAAGAATATAAAGTTAGAAAAAAGGTAAAAACAATAAAATTTCAATGAATAGCAAAAATAAGATGAGATTTGATATCTCACAGTGTATTCGCTGGTAAGTGACTCGATATGATCATAACTCCATATGTTCGGCTTGTAGTTTGCAGACCGTCGTTCCTTTTTTGCAATAAATATTTCAAGTTTCTCCTCATATGGTGGAACATTGTCGATTCGCCAACATAGGATGTTAATACCATTAATTTGCTCCGTGTGTTGTATTAGGTCTAGTCTACTAGCTTTAAGATAACAAGGGAAGAGATTATAGGAGGGGAAATGGAGAGCACAAAGAGACATCGGAAGCTGCAAATGAGAACTTTTAAATCTATGTTGCCAAAAGAACTAGTATTTGGGGTATCCCAAAGACAACACTAAGTCTTTCTACTTTATATAAGAAGTATAGTTGAATAGAAAACAAAGAAGGTGACTTTAAAAAATAAGCAAGGAAAAGGAAAAGAAAAGTGATTTTGGCCATCCATCTTTTCTATGGCTATGTTTCCAAATTATCAAAAACTTTATGAAAAAAATTTGAATTTTCTTGGAGAAAAATTCTAATTATTTTACCAAGTAATTTATATCAATGGAAAAAAGGACTATACAAAGTCAAATTGAAAGTTATTTATCAATAGTTCTAACAATTTTTTGGGGATCCGTCATATTAAATCTAAAGTCAGTCTTAGTAATCTGACATTATAGAGCAAAAAGGCGATCATTATGATTATCCCCGAAAGTTTAAACGAAAAAAAAATTTTGACATCTCATTAAATTAAAAAATTGTTCATTCTAAAAGATCTTTGACGATTAATCAGTAGTTAGAAGTTCTTTTTCTTTCGTGCTCTTGATAAATTGGAAATGAATGGGAAACAAGTGATTGCCCACAAGTGCATATTCCAATATTTTTTTTAATATGGTCAATAATTATATA